>JAIUZE010004362.1:0-92934 GCA_022085475.1 Heliosperma pusillum
ATTCACGAAGGAGGCGGAAAAGAGCTCAAGCCTCATAAAAGCGGTACGCTACATGCAAATAACACCACCTCGCAAGTACACAACATTTGACGGCCTGGTCGATCAACGCATAGCGTTCAACTCCCAACAACGTCGTCGTATGCCCACTAACACATGCATTTAAGCAGTAGGATACCTCTCCGTTCCGACATTCCAGCCTTACGAATGGGAAGGTAGCCAAGGGAATGAGAATACAAAGCACAATACAAAATAGTGCTCAAACCGACTCAGTTGTAAAAACCGACTCAAAGTGGAAACATATCAAAAACCGTCACAAAACATGTGAATATGGCATTATATAAATGTAAATATAATAAACATGAATCAATACATGATACATAAGCATTAGACCAAGTTTAAGAAGCATAATAAATAAGAAACATAGATAACTCTCCAAAACAACAAGTTTGGAAACTAACTTAAACAAGGGTTCACTTCAAACTGTCATAACTAGAGTTCTAGATATGGAAATGCAGAAATTCCAAGTCGAGGTGATAGCTTATTCTCTTACGGTTCCAACGAGTGGTCACAAGCCCAAAACAAACAAGTAACGAAGGAGATATGAACATTCTACCAAAAAGGGTCGGTGCTGTGAATTTGCACGAGACCACCCGAGAACAACAACCCATTTCCAATTTTCATAATTTACTTCTATCGACTAACAACAATCAATATTCATCATCAAAAATCATCAAATAACAACAATCATCATCCATAACATAATTCCTAAACTTACTAATCGTAATCTAATACGAATTCTAGCATATAAAGCATGTAAAACACGTAAATGATATCGAGTAACCATTCACCGTTACCTTTTCGCGTCTTTAAACGGTTACTAAGCTTTCCTAGTAGTCTCCACCTACAATTAGGCAATATAAGATGAATATACTTCACCTTGAGAAAGACGGATAATTTAAAAAGCGATAAAGACGGTAATTTTATTACCAATACGGATAGAGGAAGCTAAGAGGGGAAGAATAAGACGAACTTACGTGAATTCCGTCAAGTAACGAATGAACTACGATGAATCAAAGATCGGAAAAAGCTAAGGAGGCAAGGATTGAGTTTTCTTAAAGAGGAAGAAGGTTTGTGTTTGATTTTGGAGTAATGAATTAGGTTAAGGGAATTAGAGTATAAGTAAGGAAAAGTCAACCAAAAAGTCAAACTCGCCTTAAGACGGCTTTTTCATGGAATCTCGCAGAAATTCCAAATACGAACTCGGAAATTCTAAATTCGACTCGAAACTTAAAATTATAAATTAAAGCTTAAAATTACTGAAAAGATTTCGTAAAATATTTCTACTAGAAAAATAGGGTACATTTTCGGGTGTTACACATTTAACTTTCTTATAACCCAACCCGACTTGTTTAACCCATTTATTTTTTAACGACTCAATTTTATCCTACTCAATCCATTTATAGCCTATATAACCTGTATGACTTGTTTAACCCAAAATGCGTAGTTAACCAAAATGACCTTCAGACTTTCCAAATCAAATCAAAGATAACTTAATCAACATGTGAAATACAAAAGTAATACTTTCCTTTTTTAAATGTGATGCGGTAATCTTTTAAAAATGTTAGATTTCAACATATTGTTTGGATATTTCTTTAGCTTGGTCTAAATTTATAATATAAGGTCATATAGGTTTTTTTTTTTTTTTTTTTTTGACAGAAGTAAATAGATCGAACTTATAAACGAATAGCTCTTGCTGCTAAAGCATCGGCTATTCGATTTTGAGTTCTTGGGATAAATCTAATGCTAAGACAATGAAAAGAAATACAAATAATATCAATGTCTTCAAAGATAGCCTTGTTCCTAGCTTCCGGCTCCACGAACTTAAGAACTTGCGAAACAACCAGGAGACAGTCCGATTGAATAAGGTCATATAGGTTAAGTAGGTTAATATATGAACCCATTTATTGTAGATTAAATGATCAGTTATTCGTGTCGGAAACCTCAACCCTAACTCGATCAACTTAATTTTCGTATCGGGTTCGTGTCAACCCGATTACGTAAATGGGTCAAAGTGTCTCAACCCTAACCCGCTAATTTCGTGTCGGGTTTGTATCGGATTCGTGTCGTGTTATCGGGTCAGGTCACTATTTGCTAGCTCTAACGAAAATTCAAAAAATGATACTCGTATTTCATTTATAAATACATAAAATAAATAAAGGAGGAATTAAATAAGTCACTTACAATTACTGTACATGTGATTATCGGATGTAAAACATGATGAGTATGTTCAACCTACCTTTTTGGAGTGCTTCTCCAAAATGAGGTAATGTTTGGCAATGCATTTCAGCATTCTTATTTGGTCAAAGTTTATTTGACCAAGTTTCAAGTACCTTATTTTTTTTTAAGCGTTTGACAAGTAGCTTATTTAACCAAATAAGCAACCTAAAATGAAATGCTATCTAGAGTAGCATTTGAGAATTAAGGTACCTGATTTGATTTTATCTTCCTTTTTTACCCATTTAATCTATACTATTAAATAACAGTAGGTCTTGCTTAAGACGAGTCGGATCTTGCAACGGGTATTTTGTGAGAGGAAATGGGTAGAGGGGACAAGGTGGGCACCCCCCATGTGCTCTCCACTCACCCTTGATGGGTATTTTGTGAAAGAATATGGTATCCGTCTTAAGCTTAAGACGGATACCTCCGTCTTAAATAAGAATTTGTGATTAAATAATTATCATAACCTTATACACTATTTTAGCAAAACTAGTTACCTTTTCAATTAGTTTGTCAAACAATGTTTTATAGAATCAGTTACTTTATCAACTCCTAATTTTCAGCTACCTTTTCAGGTTTTAGTTAACTTTTCAGTTTTAGGTTTCAACTAGTTTTACCAAACGGAGCTTAAGTATAAGTTTGACCGAACATTTTTGAAGAAGTTAAAACAACCTTTTAAGCTAAAAACTCAAATTTTCATTTTTCTTCTGCTTACATAAAAAGCTCTTGTTAAGAAGATGTTTTTTTGTAAAACGTCAGGTCAAACATCTAAAATTTTATCAGTAACTAACTTATTAAAAAAAACTCATTTTTTAAAACAAATGTAGATTTCTTAATTAAAGCAAAACCAAACATGCACCATAAAAGATACGTAGTACTGTATTAGAAAAAAAAACCGATACATTATTTGATTAGTTGGCTCATAAAAATATTTCACTTTCTTAACGTCGTAGTGTCCAAAATCTAAAAACTCCGATAATCGGGGAAAGAAATAAGTACATCATAAAAAAATCTTGTATTAGTAGTAGTCTAGTGACTAAACTCCCTTGAATTAAGTCTAATCATACATTAAAGAAACCTAATAATCTTTCAAAGAAAGGCAACAAGCCAACAAGTATAATTGAGAAGCATATTCTCATGGATGTAAAAGTTGTAGCCAATCAATTGTTTATCATTTCTTCCAAAATTCAAAGTATTGATTTATGATTGATAGTTTGATAGTATCAATTAATTGACTAATATAATGAGTACTACACCGTCCGATTATGTCCCCTTCACAACCTCACTCACTCTCTTATCTCTCTCTCTATATATACTTCCTCAATTCCACGCTCTTTTACTTAGCAAACTCAACTCCTCTCATCTCCTCTCTTTATCTCTTCTTTTAGGTACCCTTTTGCTCCAACTCTTTTAATCTTGTTAAAATTGTCACTTTTATTTGTTTGAACACAAATTATAATATAAGACGGTCATAGTTAGTTTGATCAGTCTTAAGTGGGAGGCCAAGTGGGGGAGTAAACACTTGCCGACCGGTCTATATTGATGACGGATATGCTCCGTCTTGGATGAGAATTTGTGATCTTAATTATCATGTGTTTATGAATAGTTTTTTGGATGTTTGTTAATATTGGGTTTATTATAATGTATGTATTTTATTGAGTAGGTTGAATCATGATGACTAGAAATATTGAAAAAATGGCATCAATAGATGCCCAACTGAGGCTTTTGATTCCTGCAAAAGTATCTGAGGATGATAAGTTGATTGAGTATGATGCCCTTTTATTGGATCGTTTCCTTGACATTCTTCAGGATCTACATGGTGAAGAAATCCGTGAAACTGTATGTCTTTCCTTCTCTCTCTCTCTTTTTTTCATTTCTTTTTTAGTGTTGATCTTCAATTTATATGATTGATCAATGTTGTTCACTTGTTTTGCAACTTTGTATCACTTCAATTGTAAGTGGTTTAGATGACCCATTTTGGTTTTCTAGCAAATAATGGTTATAGATGATCAAATTGCATAATATTAAGTGAGTTTATGATTGATCAATGTTGTTTATATGGCTCTTTTTGGTATTGTGGCTAAAGATACGATCTTTCGATTTTTCGATTTTTGGAGTGGGGTATGTGATACATATGTGCCAGATCTTTGGGTGTTTTTTAGAGTGTTGACTTTGCTGACAAGTGATTTACATGTCTGTTGATGATCTCAATTGATGGGTTGGTGGATTAGTCAATGAAAATAACTTGTTTTTTGAATTCTTGACTTTGATCACAAGTAACAATATTGACTGTCTACTTTTATGATGGGTTGATTGAGTAGCCAAGGATTCTTCCTTAAACTAGGTGATAATTTTTATATGTGCATCTCGACTCTCAACTACGGAGTATCAAATACCGTCCCTTGTCGTTGATTAGTCAAATTGATTGATGTAGGTCATTTATAAAGTCCTTTCGAAAACTTGAAGTCATTGTATAAAAATTGTAGATTTGTTTTTAACATTAGGATTGGATATATGCACCAAAAAGCTGTTTCACGATGTCCAGGGACGCATGTACTAAAACATGTATATGCCTCTAGGTACAAGAGTGTTATGAGCATTCAGCTGAGTATGAAGGGAAACATGATCCTAAGAAGCTTGAGGAGCTTGGTAGTGTGCTCACAAGCTTGGATCCAGGTGACTCCATTGTTGTGGCCAAGTCCTTCTCACACATGCTTAACTTGGCAAACTTGGCGGAGGAGGTTCAGATTGCTTATCGCCGTAGAATTAAGAAGTTGAAGAAAGGAGATTTTGTTGATGAGAACTCTGCAGCTACTGAATCTGACATGGAAGAGACTTTCAAGAGGCTTGTTGGGGATCTCGGAAAGTCCCCACAAGAAATTTTTGATGCTCTCAAGAACCAAACTGTGGATCTCGTCCTCACTGCCCATCCTACTCAATCAGTTCGTAGATCCTTACTTCAAAAGCATGGAAGGTTTGTTTTTAATGATTTGAAAATTTGACCCCAATTCAAATTTAACATCTGATATTTAGTAGTGTTGATTATGTGATTTTTTTCTTTGGGTACTTTTCATTTACATCCTCCTAGTGTCATAACTCATAAGTTATAACTGTCATTATAATCTATGGTTGTTAGCCGAACATTGTTTTGTTCTAGCATTAATCGACCTGGCTTAGTTTCCATTTCTGTATGGTGGAGCCAAAGATTTGTTATTTTTCGGTTCTCTATCATGGTGAAATAGAGTAAGATAGCTCACTACACTGTTTGTACTTCTTTCATTGTGAAATATCTGTCAGTTGATGTAATATCTTCACAATTATCGTAATGGGTCATTCGTTAAGGCTGCCTAGATTCAACCTCCCATATTCTCCAATTTGCGGAATAATGTAGTCGTTGATATTCATTGACCTGGCTCATTTGTTGATTTGTTTCAGAGTAAGGAACTGTTTAGCTCAGTTGTATGCAAAGGATATTACTCCTGATGATAAGCAAGAGCTGGATGAAGCTCTTCAGAGGGAGGTAAAGGCCAAATTTCTTAAGAGAATTAATCAGTCACGCATGCTTCATACTTTCGGACTTTTTGGCTTTCCTCATTTAATATAGGGGCTAATAATCATCAAAGAAGAAAATTTGTCACTTTTTCTTTCTCAGATAGTATCATCAGCCTATAAAAGATGTTATTTCTATAAATCATGTACTACTATTGTACAACCTTTAAATGTGACCGGGTATCTGATACTAAAATGGAACCTTTCTGAGATGGAAAGCAAAAAGAAGGAAAAGGGGATACAAATAATATTTTAATCCTTTCTTTGTGTGTCACTTGTTTTGATTAGATCTGATTTCTGTTTTAGTGGAAGTGTCTCGGTTAATAGCAACAGAGAGGCCTAGTAAATCGGAACCTTTTGTTAGTTAAAAAAAGAATGTTAGGTTCAACATAATTGTCCACATGTAATCATGTGATAAGTGTTAAACTATTGCATGTTCCTGTCATGACTTATGAGATGGATCCAACCTTGTTATATGTAGATGAAGTTCCATGGTGATGTGTGCCTTAGTGTATGATTGAATCAACATCTTGTATAAAATATATATTTTTCTCTGAGACGGCACTGAAATGATTGTAGATATACTTAAAATCTTCGTAAATGATGACAAGTCATTTTCCGTATCATCACCTTGCTCTAGTTAATTATCTTCCAAGTAGACGCATTAATATATGACGGGATCGGTTAAATTTAAATATTTGAAGACTGAATTTGTCCAGGAGTGAATGAATGTGATACTTTATGTTGCAGAATTTAGATATAGTTCTTATAAATTTTCTCTTTGTTGAAGAAATTCTCTTGAACATCCTCATTGTTATAATTTATAAGCTTAATTGGTTTAAACTAACAGAGTACTGAAATGGAAACATGGTGAAAAGGTGCTGACTTTGATTGACCTTCAATTATTCCTGTCTCTTGTCTCACTTGATGTCTTGTGCAATATCGCTCCCCGAGTCCCCGGGATTTAGTTCGGTAGTTCTATTTATAATGTCTGTGTTTTGACTTCTGGTATTGAAATTTTCATCAAATAAAGGCATTCGTACTCCCTCTATCTTACCCATTTATAAACTATTCCTTCCTGGTTCGTCTGGGCCTTTTTTTTTTCTTTTTCTTTTTCTTTTTCTCATTTCCTATAGTGGCAAGGTTTTTGCGTTACAAGACTGTTTTGGTTCGTATATTTGTTAAATTGTACCCATGTGACTGGACAAGGCCACAAGCCCACTAGTCTTACCTGCCCATTATGAATACCCATATCCGCTTTCATGTGCCTGCTCAATCGACGAGCGCAAACGAGTGGATAAGACATAGTGGAGGGCTATTCCTGATCCCTTTGACCTCATCACAGATAGGAAATTTTTTGCCGCCCAGTTATGAACTATAATCTTGCCTTTGTAGCTGTAGACTTCTAGTCATTAAAACCCATAAGATTAGAGGCATAGTTCCTTTGTATGATTTGTTTGCGGTCTTCTTTTCCACATAAGATACTGGTAGTCATTATTCACCATTATGCTATGCAATATCATGAGTATGACAATGTGCAGATCCAAGCAGCTTTTCGCACTGATGAGATTCGTAGGACAGCACCTACGCCTCAGGATGAGATGAGGGCCGGGATGAGCTATTTCCATGAAACAATATGGAATGGCGTTCCTAAGTTTCTACGCCGAGTGGACACTGCCTTAAAGAACATAGGCATTAATGAACGAGTTCCTTACAATGCCCCTCTTATTCAATTTTCTTCATGGATGGGTGGTGATCGTGATGGTAAGTACTCTTTTAAATTTTTAATGCTATATATGTCCGACCTGTAATGGTACTCTCTAGACAATTTTTGCTGGCCCCATTTGATTGTGTTGGTCAAACGATATTGACTTTAACAAATATCTTTACGCAACACACTCATAACACCATAGTTACCAATTTTTATTAAAGATAATATGAAAACATATTTGGACTAATTGATGGTCAAAGTTGATATCAGTTGACCACCAAAGTCGATGAGGGACAATAGATTTATGATGGAGGTTGTAATATGTTAACAGTCATGAGCTACACGATTCTCCTATTTCTCTATATTGTGGTGCTATCAAGTGAATATGTTAATATGTTGTTACAGGTAATCCAAGAGTGACGCCAGAGGTCACCAGGGATGTTTGCTTGCTTGCTAGAATGATGGCTGCGAAACTTTACTTCGCTCAGATAGAGGATCTCATGTTTGAGGTACAAAACTCAGCTCGTAGTCTAATTCTATTCTCCTCATTATTTATTGAATTAGTTCTCTCTCTTCTTTTTTATGCCTCATTGTCTCGAGACAATTTCTTTACGTCTATGCAGTTATCTATGTGGCGTTGCACTGACGAACTTCGCGTCCGTGCTGAAGACCTCCACAACTCCGACAGAAGGGATGCCAAACATTACATAGGTACTTCAGCAATATTTAATAATTATTCGCTTGTGTTCTTTGCCACATGTTATCTATTTGAGGTCTTTCTCAATGCCTAGCAGTGCTCTATCTGATGTTATCTGCAGCAATTAGTTTATACTATGCCTGCTTTGATTTCAGTGATGAAATATATATTCATTTGATTTGCTTTTCATGCAGAGTTTTGGAAAAATATTCCTCCCACTGAGCCATATCGGGTTGTTCTTGGTGATGTGAGGGATAAATTATATAATACACGTGAGCGTTCCCGACAGCTACTATCGAACGGAACCTCAGATATTCCTGAAGATGTAACTTACACAAATTTAGAGCAGGTACATTATTAATTCCTCATAATCAATCTCGACATCGGTTTCTTAAATTGCAGTTCCTCTAAATCACACTTGCAATACTGATCAAACAATGAATGATCCACCTCAATCCGAGAATTGCAACAGAAGTAGCTCCGAATCCGTATAGACTGACCCCAAAATAACCTAAGCCAAAATGACTATTGAAACAAAAATTTCTATAACCAAATTCCAAAAGTGACCCTATTTACCGAAACACAAATTGACCCAATACATTATAACGTTGATCCCTGAATGACACTACCTGACCAGAATGATCCATTTGCCAGTTATTCCAAACTGTTTTCAGTAGTATGTGTTCTGACCTCTTCTCTTTCTATCGATTCAGTTCTTGGAACCTCTGGAGCTCTGCTATCGATCTCTATGTGCCTGTGGTGACAGGCCAATTGCCGACGGAAGCCTCCTTGATTTCTTGAGGCAAGTTTTCACTTTCGGCCTCTCCCTAGTCAAACTCGATATTCGTCAGGAATCAGACCGCCACACTGATGTCATGGATGCCATCACCACCCACCTGGGAATTGGCTCATACAAGGACTGGCCCGAAGAGAAGCGTCAGGAGTGGCTTTTGTCCGAATTAAGTGGAAAGCGTCCCTTATTTGGTTCTGATCTCCCAAAAACTGAAGAGATTGCTGATGTATTAGACACTTTCAATGTCCTTGCTGAGCTTCCCTCTGACTGCTTTGGAGCTTACATCATATCAATGGCTACTTCCCCTTCTGATGTTCTGGCAGTTGAATTACTTCAACGTGAATGCCATGTAAAGAAGCCTTTAAGGGTTGTCCCTTTGTTTGAGAAACTTGCTGACCTGGAATCGGCCCCGGCTGCTGTTGCTCGCCTGTTCTCGATCGAATGGTACCGAAACCGTATTAACGGAAAGCAAGAAGTTATGATTGGATATTCAGATTCCGGGAAAGACGCTGGGCGGCTTTCTGCAGCGTGGGCATTGTATAAAGCCCAAGAGGAGCTTGTGAAAGTGGCTAAGGAGTTCGGTGTAAAACTCACTATGTTCCATGGTCGTGGTGGGACCGTTGGACGAGGAGGTGGGCCCACCCATCTTGCTATTTTGTCTCAACCTCCGGATACCATCCTTGGGTCGCTTCGTGTGACTGTTCAAGGTGAGGTCATTGAGCAGTCTTTTGGAGAGGAGCACTTGTGCTTTAGAACTCTTCAAAGGTTTACAGCAGCCACTTTGGAGCATGGTATGCACCCACCCATTCCTCCAAAACCTGAATGGCGGGCTCTTTTGGATGAGATGGCGGTTGTTGCCACCGAAGAGTATCGCGATATTGTGTTCAAAGAACCTCGATTTGTGGAGTACTTCCGCTCGGTGAGTGTTTGTACTCTCTTTTACATAATTCAGCCTAGGCTAGTTTTGACAAAACTTGCGGGAATGGTATCTGAATTGACAGCTGAAACCTAATTAAAGTTTTTGGTAAGATTAACTGAAAAGGACGTTAAAATAGCATATGACGTAAAGGGGCATGGTAACCTAGGGTTTTTGAAACCTAATTAATGACCAATGTAATAACTGAAGCTTAAAACTCAAGTGAGCAATTTGAAGTCTTTGGTAAGATTAACTGAAAAGGACGTTAAAATTTGCATATGACGTAGAGGAGCATGGTAACCTAGGGTATTTATAGTTTCCATGTCCATTGGAGCCAAAGATTCACTAGTCACTATTCTTCAGTTCTGAATCGAGATAAGTTAAAAGGAAAGTTAGTCAATAAAACGGTTTTACGTCGTTATATTCTGAAGTATCCTGTCATTTGGTGCAATTTTGGATCATCTGAAAAAAAAAGACCTCTCTGTTATTAGTAACAAGGGTACGTGTACACCTGTTCCCCTCTTGTCTTGCGACTTGTGGGATCCCTTGACGCAGTGGGATAATGTTATATGTGTAGTCAGCTTAATAATCTTTCTAGCACCCGAAACAACCTTGATTGGGCATTAAGTTTTGTGCTCAGTAATAAGGCAAATTGAGCAAAAGCACCCAAAAAGGCTTACCAAACATAGTCCTATTCTAAGTTATTGTACTTAATCTCTGAGGATCCCATTTTCTTGCTCGTGAACCATAGGCCACGCCGGAGTTGGAGTACGGTAGGATGAATATCGGTAGTCGTCCTTCAAAAAGAAAGCCAAGCGGTGGTATTGAATCGCTTCGTGCCATCCCGTGGATCTTTGCTTGGACCCAAACTAGGTTTCATCTCCCCGTATGGCTTGGATTTGGAGCAGCATTCAGATATATTATCCAGAAGGACATCAAGAATCTGAATATGCTTCAGCAGATGTACAACGAATGGCCTTTCTTTAGGGTTACCATCGATCTTGTTGAGATGGTGTTTGCCAAGGGTGACCCTGGTATTGCTGCTTTGTATGATAAGCTACTTGTTGCTGAAGAGTTGTGGCCATTTGGAGAGCAATTAAGAGCCAAATTTGAAGAAACCAAGAATCTTCTGCTTAAGGTAATACACATTATATGCTCACACACACATGGTTTAGATCTCAGTTTAAGACTTGATCTCGCAACCACTTGTCTCGTGTTACCCAAGTTTCTGAGTAAGTTGCTTATTTTTCATGGTTTACCTCTCCTCTTTTGATAGATTGCAGGACACAAAGAAGTCCTCGAGGGCGATCCCTACTTGAGGCAAAGGCTTTGCCTTCGTGATTCCTACACCACGACACTGAATGTGTGCCAAGCGTACACCCTAAAACGAATCCGAGATCCGAGCTACCTTTGCAAGTTGAGGCCCCACATCTCCAAGGAGTACATGGAGTCCACTAGCAAAAATGCGGCCGAGCTAGTCCAATTGAACCCGTCTAGCGAGTATGCTCCGGGACTTGAAGACACCCTCATCCTCACCATGAAGGGTGTTGCCGCTGGAATGCAAAACACTGGTTAATCTATCCCGACTTCCTGTTATCCTTGTGGCTCGAGCTAGATTAGCTCGTCAAATAATACATTTACCAGATTTTAATGTATTTTTCGTATTATGGCAAAAGTAAGTTATGTCACTGCAGTCTGCATGCTATGGAATTATGCAGCATGTAGTAAAGCTGAGTTTATTGTCAAAAAACTATGGTATTATTCAGAATAATACAATAATTTTGTGCTGCACTCTTTTCTCTTTGTTTATTATATTTGTGAAATTACTCGTTATTTGTCAATTGTCATATACTCATAAGACTATCCGCATCCATTATCACTTATTTTCCATCACTTTATTATTTTATATCATTTCTCTCTCCTAATATTTCTCCACCTCACCTTTTCTCCTATCACCAAATTTTACTCATTTTTACCCACATCAATTAACCATCAAGTTTTTCTCTTTCTTACTTTATCCCACCCCACACATTTTTAATTAACGAAAAACTAACATTAATTTCATCTATATAATTAATTGTAAAAGTTAATCAATAACCGTAGCTAGTTAATAATCGTAATTTTCAAAATAAAGTTTTTCATTAAAAAAATTTAAAACATTAAAAATTCTAACTTAATAATACGTAATATAATATAAAGCTACGAGTACAATTTGTTGATTTAAATTTTCAATGTGCAGCACCAAAACGGTGCCAAATATGGTCGACTAGATTCTTTTCTAATGACATGTGCGTGCTTCTAGAACGCAAATTATCGCGATTTGCTATATATCTATCAATTTGAATCTGAAATCCCGCTCCATACTCTGGTTCTTGAACTTGTGAGTGCATATTCTCATACTCTGAATAATCTGCATAGTTTGTGTACGTATCACGTTCATCTTCTACTATCCTGTTATGTAGTATGATACATGTCGTTATTACCTTATTCAACATAGACTCTTTCCATGTTAAAACTGGTCTTCGAATAACTGCGTATCGCGCCTGAATTACACCAAAAGCACGCTCCACATCCTTCCTTGCCGCCTCTTGTTTTTCAGCAAACAACTTATCCTTAGGTGTTTGTGGAAGAGAGATTGATGGTATAAAAGTTGACCATTGAGGGTATATACCGTCGGTCAGGTAATAACCTGTGTCAAACTGTTGTCCATTAACTATATAATTAACTCGAGGAGCCCTCCCATTTAATACGTCATCAAAAACAGGTGACCTTTGTAACACATTTATATCATTGCACGATCCAGGTACACCAAAAAATGAATGTCATATCCATAAATCCTGCGATGCAACTGCTTCCAATATCACAGTCGCTTCTCCACTTCGTCCTTGAAATTGGCCTCTTCAAGCCTTAGGACAATTTTTCTACTTCCAATGCATGCAGTCAATACTTCCTAACATGCCCGGGAATCCTCTATGAGCTCCAACTTGTAGAAGCCTTTGTAGATCCCGAACAGTTGGACGCCGCAGATACTCGTCCCCAAATTGTTGAATAACAGCGTTGGTAAATCTAACAAGAATCTTCCTTCCCGTTGATTCCCCTAGCCTCAAGTATCCGACTACTCTGTCAGCAACCTCTCCATATGCTAACTGACGAAGTGTTGCTGTGCATTTAATTAATGGTGACAGACTCAACCTACCTGTAGCATCAGGTTTGTGTTGAAAATACGTATCATAGGCCCCTACACCCTCTACGATACGAAGGAACAAAGATCTCCGCATTCGAAACCTACGTCTAAACATTTGTGGAGGGTAAACTGGGTTTTCAGAGAAATAATCGTTAAAGAGGCGATAATGGCCCTCCTCTCGGTTTCTCTCAATATATGTTCTTTCTTTAGTAGTAGTATACTTTACCAATATAAGTGGTATAACATATAGTTGCCATATAATTTATCATATACCTGACAGCTTCGTGTGTTGTAACTCTTTTTTGCCTTCGCGCCTCTCGTCTAACATTCTCTTCTGAAGAGGTTGATGATGATGAGGAAGAGGATGGTGGTGGTGAGCATGAGGGTGAAAGAGGATAGGAACTTGAGGACCACATTGATTGGGTGATTTATGAGAAATATTTATAGTTATTTGAGTGATTTATTTGATAGTGAGGCTGGTTGCTTATATAGAGGAAATTAATGAGGATAAGGTAAGATTTTATTTGGATAAGATAAGATTTTATGTGGATTCCTTTGGATTCATGTGGATAATATAAGATTTTATGTGGATAGGAGATAAGAATTTGTGTGTATAATGTAAGAATTTTTTTTTAAAATATAAGAGATAATACTTATCAACATATACGTAAAATTTAATATATTACATTACAAGACAATACTTTCAAAATAAATACAACTTAAATACAATACTTTCAAAATAAAGGTAGATAAATAAAAACTAAACTATTGCGAATTACATTAAATTTCAATACAAGTGCATAAATAGACTCTAAACTAGTATGAAATACTATAATAGTTCTCTTATGAGTTTCGCCTTCATCTCTTCCATTTCCGGAGTTAAGGACGGAGAATCCATTAGTTTACTAAGTATTGACCAATTAATCTTCTTTTCTTTTACCCTTACTTTCTCTGCATCTATGGCCAACCTTTTTGACTCATTATCATTATCATTAGTCATATTAAAATTCAAATTTTTCACGATGTTAATGAAATGACTTACTTCTTCGATAACTGTTTTCATCGTTCCTTTACCTTTCTTAGCTGCATCTCTACCAATTGGACGACTATTAGATACACTTCCCTCTTCTATAGAGCAAGCTTGAGAGAATGTTCCATCATTAAACCTACTTCTCTTACCACTACTACTGGTTTCGGGTGTAGAGACATTTGTTGGAAATGTTGGATCTTCTTCGTGTCCCCTCTTCCCCGTATTAGTGGAATATGGAGCAATGCACTCTTGCCATTTTCTATAATGTTTTAACATGCGCCAAGCATGTTCATAGTTGAATTTTCCCTTATGTAACTTATGAGCCATTTGAATAACGTCATCTTCCGACATCCCGCTAGATTTTTTGCGATTAGCTTCTTCAAAACAATCACCCCATACCATGACGGCTTTGCATATACGACGCATTCTGCAACTTAGAGAATTCACGTTTTTACGTCTAAGATTTTGTGGATTTGCAAGACGGGCTTCTTCATACAAAGATTCCACTTTCCCCCAGAGTGCCTCTCTCTTTTGGTTAGTGCCAACAATACTATCTCAGAGAATCTCATAAAAGACGAAATCAATGCTTCATCCTCTAACCTAGTAAACTGTTTAGTATGACCTGGTCCCTCCTCATCGGAATTCTTCTCATTGTTGTTATCGTCATTTAATTCTTCAATTTGAACATTACTTTGAGGAGTATTTTGGTAATTTGGAGGTGTTTGAGAAGAAAATGGGGGGTAATTATTTTCTTCTGATGAAAAATGTTGACTTAAAGGTGGAATATTAATATTTAGTCGATGTCATGGCGGTGGCGGTGGAAGATTATAATAAGTTTGTTGAGTTGGATTAATATTACATTGCCGAGAGGGATGTGAATTTTGAAGAGAAGTTGGATTTTGTGTGAGATACGGATTTTGTGTGGGTGGCGGATTTTGTTGGAGATACGAAATTTGTGGGAGTAATGAATTTTGTGGTAAAGTACCAAAAGTTTGGTGAAATTGATTCCATATTTCTAATGTTTTAGGATCAATATTTTCATAGTGTGGTCTTGGATTATTTAGATCCATAAAGTGGATAAATATGAGAGAATAATTAGTAATGTGTAAATTAGAAAATTTAGTAAAGATAATAAGAAGAATTGAATGAGAAAATTGTTAAGAAATTTGACAACTATTTATAGAAAATGGACATTGAAAATAATTGTTAGTGAAAATGAAATAGCCGTTGGAAATATGCCGTTGGAATACAATTAAAACAAAAAAAAAGTTGAATTAGCAAGTGGTATGGTGAGAAATCAATTTGTGCACAAAAACCAAGTTAGAAATCAATTTGTGCACAAAAACCAAGTTAAAAAGTTAGCGGCATCACAAGGCTTCAAGTCTTCAACTTTTGTATGGTCATCCCTTTCATTTCCCAAAGTGATTACCAATGCACCACTTGTGACCATCAGTTTCTCATTTGAGCATCAGTTTTTGCCAAACTGATGACTTATGCGGGTAGTCTAAGGGAGAGGGGAAGGGAGCGATATGACTTCCCTTGTTTGGATGACACTTCAATTGAAGGGAAACATAGAGGAAATTACACGGTGATTTTCATCTTTTTTATATCTTCCCTCGTCAAAACGAGTCAAGATCCTCTCCATTTCCTAAAAAGAAATGGAGAAGCAAGTTCCTTTTAATGGTTCAGATTTAATTCAGGATAAATCGGATGATTGTAATACACTTGAATAAGAAAAGATAAATGATTTGAAGGAGATATAATATAATATGGGTGTATTATAGAGGAAATGGAGAGAAAAAATGAATATGATTCAAATTGCGTCAAAACCTAGTTAAAATTCAATTTTTTTCTAATACCTGTTTGGCCCAAAATTTACATTTTTCCACCTAACGACGTGGCATATCGTGATTGGAGCAACGAGCAATAAGAGAATCGATGACGTGGTGTAAAATATCTGAGCAAAAAGGAATAAGAGCCAAGTCAAATCCATTACTCAGTCAACATAACAAATCCCACGAAAATAGGGAGGTTTAGTATAAATAGGGAGGAGACTCTGAGGAGAAACGGGTCAAAGGAAGCAACTGTAAATAGCAAGTTAAGGCAAAGCAGTTGAAACAAGTCAACAACTAGAACAAGTCAGCAACAACTTCCTAGAACTTAGGAGCAGTTGAGGAAGAATAGGAGACTTAACAGGCGGAACAGAGTTACGCAAATCCAGCCTCCTGCCAGGAGGAACATGAACCAATCAACAACTGATCCCTTGAAAGCAGGGAGGTTGACTTGGCAGGCGGAACAACGTTACGCAAATCCAACCTCCTGCCAGGAGGCACATGAACCAGTCAATAACTGATCCCTTGAAAGCAGGGAGGTTGACTTGGCAGGCAGAACGAAGTAGCACGAACTCAGCCTCATGTCAGGAGGAACATGAATCAGTCAGATAACGAAATCCTTGAAAGTAGGGGGTTGAGGATTTTCAGGAGAAAATAGTTGAGGGAAAATGATAAGTGAATATTTGTATGATTTTAACCCCGATTTTAGCTCGGTTTTGTATGTCATTTGTGCTTTGTTAAGCCATTTTATGAGTTAATATCGCCTTCTAGGCGAATTCCTGTGTTCTAACCTGTTTTGTAGGGAAACTGACGTTTCTACGCCCTTTTTCTATATTCCCGAGCATTTACCTAGAACCCGACGATTCGAAGAAGCAAGCTTGACCATGTCAAAGGCATTTCAAGAAGGTTCACTAACCCAAAAGAGAGAAGAAGCAAAGACAGTTTCGTAGTTGTCGGAAGATCAATCAATTGGGCGAAAGAATTCATCGCTTTACGTCAAACCCTATCAACAAACCCGATTGAAGAGGTCAAGGGGGATGATGGAAGTCAAGTCAAGCAAAGGAAGATGAAACGTTAGTCAAGAGCTTCCAGAAGACCATTTACCCGATCGGGTAAGTGTGTACCCGATCGGGTATCCTTGCTGATCCGAGCATGACGACTTCAACTTCCTATTTTTGTCCTATGTATTTAATGTCCGACCTCTTCTCCACGAAACCCTAATGCTATAAATAGATGCTCTAGCCCCTCTTCTCAAATCATCTCATCTCACACATTCCAACACACAATATCTCCTTTCTTCTTACATTTTCTCTTTAGTTTTTAGTCTTTCTAGTTTAGATTATCTTCTTCTTTTGTCTTTTGTTCTTAGTTTATTTCTGTCCATTTCTTATCACAACATTAGTTTAGTTCAATAAGAATTTCAATCTTTGTGATCTACTTTGTTGGGTTCAAGAGTTGTAATTCAAGGTACGATATTTCTATGCGAGGGATTTTTATTATTGTTATCGCTTTCGTTGTTGATCATCGCCTAGGTATTTCTAATTTATCCTTTGTTTAAAGTTCTTTATTGTTTTCCATTTGATTGTTATTTTCTATTCATATCATTTAGATTCATTTTCATGTTGTTATAATCGCAGTTTCATTTCTTAGATTATCAAATAGCGTCGTTATTATTGCCTCATAGAGAATCCAAATTATTGTCAAAATCAACTAATCATGTCTATCTTAGTTTTCATTGTTAATATCATCTTAGACATAAACGTTATCATGAGTGAGTAGTCACCTTTCTAGGGTGTAAGGTAGCCATGTTAGATTGATTAAAAGATGATAATTGGATAAAAGAAATTGTGCTTTTAAAACATTGTGTCTATGCATGTTTGGACTTTAACGATAGTTGACGATTCCTGATCAAAATCATTGACTAATATGGAATTCTTTTCCAAGGTAGAGATACAAGAATTGAATAGACAAAGTATGACATGGTGGATTAAGACCTAGTAAATCGCCTAAAAAGCCTGCTAGACCATCTGATCTATGATTGTAATGAACACATCATTCTTACGAACTCGCAATGAATTATTTGCATATCCTAAATCCAATTTCATCAATATGTCAATCTACATGTGTGAACCTATTTTCCTAGATGCTTCTCATTATTGTTAAACCATCATTTGCTTTATTGTTTTCATTTAGTTTGCTTTTATTTTGTTTTTATTTATGTTCTTTATTAGTTTAGAATTCAAAACCTCAAAACCCAGAAAATCGTTAGATAAAACTCAATTGTGAGACGATTCACAATCCATAGAAAATACCATCTCCCTGAGGATCGACCCCTACTTCCCTACTTCCCTAATTACATTAATTTGTTATTAGCCTAGTCTGGGTAAATTATCTTTGCATCGGGCTTGCGACAGGTCCGATCAAATTTTGGCGCCGTTGCCGGGGAGCACGGTTTAATTTTCCTTTTTCTTGTGATTTTTATCGCAATAAGTTTTATCTAGTCTTAAGGAACCCAAATTCCTTCAGACCTCTCTTGATTTTTCATCTTAGCTTTTCAATCTTATGCCCAGATCTTCTAGACTAGGGACCCCTATTCCTTTAGACCCCGAACTAGAAAGAACTCTGTGTAGGAAACTAAAGCTATTCAACAAAATTTCAAAAGCTTCTAATATTTCAAGTTTAGATCGTATTCGTGAGAAATACTCGGATATCTTACCTAATCTTGAAGGAGAAGAAGATCCACTTTCATCTCCACTTCCAAAAACCAATCAACTTTCAACCAACATTCCACCTTCATCTTCACAAAAGAAAATGGTTCGACTTTCCGACCATTCTAAACCCACCGCAGATACACTTCCAAGGGGTATCGCTACACCTCAAATTACAGCCCAAAACTTCGAAATCAAACCTGCCTTCATCAATCTAATAGAAAGAAGTCAATTTGGTGGCAATGCCACAGAAGATCCCAACCTTCATATCCAAAACTTCTGTGACTATTGCTCCACGATTAGACAAACTGGAGTATCCCAAGAACAGATTAGGGAAATGCTCTTTCCCTTCTCTTTAAGAGGAAAGGCAAAACTCTGGATCAATAGTCTTGACCGAGTTGCCTTAGGAATAGTCGACTGGGATGGTCTAGCTCTTGCTTTCTATCAAAAGTACTTCCCACCAGAACGAACCGCACTCTTACGAAGTCAAATTACTGGATTCCGTCAGAGAGGCGATGAAAGCCTTTATGAGGCATGGGAAAGGTACAAAGAATTACAAAGAGAATGCCCTCATCATGGCCTTGATTCATGGTTCCTAGCTATCACCTTCTACAACGGTTGTTGTGGCGAATCGCGTCGTATCCTTGACTCCGCTAACAATGGTCGTTTCGATCAAATCGATGTAGAAATAGCTAGTACGACTATCGAGTAAATGACAATCCACGATTCTCAGTATAGCAACTCGCGTGCTATGCCACTCAAAACCAAGCAGGACGATTCTAGTAAAGTAGCACTCCTAGAAGCCCAATTAGCCCTTCTGCAGCAACAAGTAGGAAGCTCTTCCCAATCCAAGGAACATATCAACGTCACTAACCACGTAGTGGTATGTGAGATATGTGGGATTGGAGGGCATAGTTTTCAAGAATGTAGAAGTTCAATAGAGCAAGTCAATGCCTATCAAGGATATAGGCAAAGCAACGCTTTCTCAAACTTCTATAACGAAAACACAAAAAATTACCCTTTTTTGTCCTACAAAAGCACCAACGTTCAAAATCCCCAACAACAAATTCAACAACCATTCATACCACACCAACAAAAGCCTTACAATCCACCTGGTTTTCAAAACCAGAGACCCTCATTCCAACCTAACTTCAACCAACCATACCAAAATCAACCTCAACACCAATCACCCCAAATTCAAGGTCAACCCAATGACTCAAGCTTGAGCAAAATTGAATCCATTCTTCTACAAGTTGTTCAAAAACAAGATTCAATGTTTGTGTTGGAGTAAGTGTCCTCCACAATAGTGCATTTATATAATAAATCTCATTTGGAATATACGTGGCATGATTAGTATATTTTGATACTCCACGTCAGTTGATTAAAGTAAATCGGTAACGCTTGGCTAACTAGAGTTTGACGTTATTGTCGTATGACGGCGGTAATCAACTGATCCCTTTAGGTCACACTTATAGTATGAGACCCAAATAAAATACTAATTATTTGTATACGATACAGTTTAATTCGGGCATTACATATATTTGATATGTACGTTTAGTTACGAGAGTTGTTTATTGGAAATTGAGTTAGGAACTCATTCCATTTAAGTTTATTAGTCAATTATACGATAACTGACTGAATAAATTTTACGTCTTATTTTAATACGATTGAATAAGATTTAATTTAGTGATTAATAGTTAATTCATTAAATTAGTTGAGGTTATGTATATATTTTGAGGTAGAGGTAATTAGTTAATTATATTTACAAAGAGTTGTAAAATAAATTAACTGGACATTGTGGGACCCATTATATATTGATATAATGGTTAAACATCACTTAAAATTTGAGTGTATATTGATTATTAATTTGAGTCATATAATTGTTATATGATCAAATTAACACTTAATTATACAAGATAATTAAGCATATGATTAATAAGTATTTGTGGGACAAATATCAAAAATCAAAATGGTCCATAATGGACATATATGCACCGGTTTTGTACATGTGCAAAGGGCATGCTTATTGTTCTTTTCTTACACAATACTCCATTTTGATTGTGACATGACTTTCATGCTTTAATCATCAATACATTACCTACACTCTACCATCTTACACAAAGAATAAAATGAGCAAAATGGAGCCCTCTTTGTGCTCATATGTGCCGGCCATAATGGCCTTAAATTGAACAAAAAGTTGTTCATTTTTCAACTACTTCATTTTGCTTATTTTTCACTTCTCTTTCTAAACTCAACTTCTCTCTAAACTCTCTCAAACACTAATATTTTTCCTATTACTAGAGTAGTAATAAATCTAATTTTAGTTCATATTATCACTTGTGTTTTCTAGTCAAAAACTAAGTGATTAGTTTGGGTTTAATCTTGGGTGCAACAAGAAGTAGACCTTCTACTTTGGAGGTTGTTTTATGGAGGATCATCTATCAATTTCATGCTCAAGAACAATAAGAAGAAGTTCTTATTGTGCCCATATTGAACCGAAAATTCCCAATGAGACCTTCTACTTTGGAGGTTGTTTTATGGAGGATCATCTATCAATTTCATGCTCAAGAACAATAAGAAAGAGTTCTTATTGTGCCCATATTGAACCGAAAATTCCCAATGTAAGGATGTTTTCGTCTTATCTTTTCTTTTATGCTTTTATATTTGCATGCATGATAACTAGATCCTAAATCATTAAGTTAATGTAATTTAATGAACTAATTAGAGGAGTCTAATTAGAGGTCTAGGACTTACAGTTTGCTCAACTTCAAAAGAGTGATCAAGCTCAAGGTGCTGCCATCAAGATGCTTGAAACTCAAATGGCCCAATTGAATGCCTCTAATGCCCAAAGAAAACAAGGTCAACTCCCACCTCATGGTGAGCAACCGAGGGACACCGCAAATGATATCACCCTTAGGAGTGGTACCACTTATACGGAACCTCAACAAACCAAAGAACCAACAGTTAAGCCTACACAAGTAGAGAGCCAAAAAGAAACCCAATCATCCACCGCTAAGGAAGCGGAAAACAAACCTGAAAAGAAGGATGAACCTGAAAAGGAACCCATCAAAATTCAAGTTCCATTTCCCCAACGTTTGAGGAGAAATCATAAGGAAACCCAGTTCGGTAAATTCATGGAAGTAGTCAAAAACCTCCAAGTAACGGTTCCCTTCACTGAATTAATCACTCAAATCCCTTCTTACACGAAATTCATGAAGGATATCTTAACTAAGAAAAGGACTTTAGATGATGTAGAAATCATAGCATTCACCGCTGAATGCAGTGCGTTATTGCAAAATAAGTCCCCTCCTAAGTTAAAGGATCCTGGTAGTTTCTCTATACCTTGCACTATAGGCACCTACACTATTGATAAAGCTTTATGCGATCTAGCTGCTAGTGTAAGCATCATGCCATATTCCATCTGCGAAAAATTGAATATGGGAATTCTCAAATGCACAAGTATCACCCTGCAAATGGCAGATCGTTCTCTAAAACAACCTATGGGAGTTTTAGAAGACGTGCCTGTTAGAGTAGGAAGATTTTTCATTCCAGTCGACTTCATAGTGTTAGATATGGCTGAAGATTCCCAAATCCCTATCATTTTAGGAAGGCCATTTCTACACACTGCGGGAGCATTAATCGATGTCAAGAATGGAAAATTTACACTAGAAGTAGGTGATGATAAAGTCACCTACAACTTAAATAGTGCAATGAAGAGCCCTATGCTTGAAGAGCCTTGCTGTTTCCTTGACATTGTCGACTCAATTATTGATGAATCTCTGTATCCGTCAATAATTGAGGATCCTTTAGAAGCAATTCTATTGTTAGAGGATATCTCTGAGAACGACAATTTTGAGATCAGTGAGCTGGAAAAGGACTTGACTGGTAAAGAGATACCATCTGAAGAAGTTGAGGAGTTCATAAGCTTAATTGATACTCCTGCCAAGGCAGAAGTACATAAACCTGAACTTAAACCTCTTCCCTCAAATCTAAAATATGCCTTTTTAGATGAGTCTGAATATTGCCCGGTCATAGTGAGTGCTCTCCTAGATGAAAATCAGTTAAACTCACTATTGACTGTCTTGAAAAAACATAAGAAGGCAATAAGTTATAAACTTGAAGATCTCACAGGCATAAGCCCCCACTTTTGCATGCATAGAATCAACTTAAAAGAAGGTCAAAGACCTTGTGTTCAAGGTCAACGTCGTCTTAATCCTAACATGCAAGAAGTAGTTAAAGCTGAAGTTATGAAATTGCTAGATGCTGGCATAATCAATGCATTCTCTGACTCGAAATGGGTTAGCCCTGTCCAAGTTGTTCCCAAGAAAGGAGGAACAACAAAAGTCAAGAATGAAAAGAATGAGCTCATCCCCACAAGGATTGTGACGGGATGGTGTATGTGCATTGACTACAGAAAGTTGAATCAATCAACTAGAAAAGATCACTATCCTCTGCCCTTCATTGATCAAATGCTAGAGAGGTTAGCTTGCCACAAATATTTCTGCTATCTAGATGGTTACTCAGGATTTTTCCAAATTCTTATCCACCCTGAGGACCAAGAGAAACCACCTTCACCTGTCCCTATGGTACTTTCGCTTATCGCCGAATGCGATTTGGCTTGTGTAATGCACCTGCCACTTTCCAGCGCTGCATGACTAGTATCTTTTCCGATTTTGTTGAGACTATCATGGAAGTCTTTATGGACGACTTTAGCGTCTATGGCATTTCCTTCGATAATTGTTTGACAAATCTATCGAAAGTACTAAAACGCTGTGAAGAAGTCGACCTTGTTCTTAATTGGGAAAAGTGTCACTTCATGGTGAACGAAGGTGTAGTTTTAGGACACATCATTTCTGAAAGAGGTACTGAAGTGGATCGAGCTAAGATCCAAGTTATTGAACAACTGCGACCACCTGCTAATGTAAAAGGAATCAGGAGTTTCCTTGGCCACGCCGGTTTCTACCGACGATTTATTAAAGATTTTTCAAAAATAGCCAAGCCCCTGACTGAGCTCCTTTTTAAGGAAGCACCTTTTAATTTCACAAAGGAATGCCTTGAGGCATTCAACAAAATCAAACGCGCTTTAATCACCGCACCTATAATCCAGTCACCTGATTGGAATCTTCCATTTGAACTTATGTGCGATGCTAGTGATTATGCCGTTTGAGTTGTTTTAGGGCAAAGAAAGGAAAAGTTCCTTCATGCAATTTACTATGCTAGTAAAACCTTAGATCCTGCCCAAATCAACTATGCCACCACTGAAAAAGAACTTCTTGCCATTGTCTATGCCTTAGAAAAATTCCGTTCTTACCTTATAGGATCGAAAGTCATTGTTTACACTGACCATGCTGCCCTGAAATATCTGCTTTCAAAGAAAGAGGCAAAACCTCGACTTATCCGATGGGTCTTACTCCTTCAAGAGTTTGATCTAGAGATCCGAGATAAGAAAGGAGAAGAAAATGTAGTCGCTGACCATCTATCAAGGATAAGAGTAACTGAAATAGGATTACCAACGCAAATTAATGATTCGTTTGCTGATGATTCATTAATGGCAATTGTTGACTCTTCTCCTTGGTATGCTGATATGGCCAATTTTCTTGTCAGTCGTCAGCTACCTTCTGACCTTTCTTATAACCAAAGAAAGAGATTTTTGCATGATGCAAAATTCTTTGTTTGGGATGACCCTTATCTTTTCAAGCAGTGTTCAGATGGTCTGTACAGACGATGTATCCCCCAGTAGGAAGTTAAAGGAGTTTTAGAAAGATGCCGATCATCTGCTTATGGTGGTCATCATGGTCCGTCCAAGACCGTAGCCAAAGTCTTACAATCCGGGTTTTTCTGGCCCTCGATGTTTAAAGATTCAAAAGACTTTGTTATGGCTTGTGACGCTTGTCAACGAATGGGTCAAATATCCAAGAGACATGAAATGCCTCAAAACGACATATTGGAAGTCGAAATATTCGATTTCTGGGGTATTGACTATCAAGGACCATTCCCTTCTTCTAACGGTAATCGTTACATCTTAGTCGCTGTTGACTATGTTTCTAAATGGGTAGAAGCAATTGCCACTCCCACCAATGATGCTAGAGCTGTGATACGGCTGTTTAAGAAGATCATCTTTCCACGTTTTGGTGTACCCAGAGCCGTGATTAGTGATCGAGGAACTCATTTTGGAGAAAAGCAGTTAGACACTCTGCTTGCCAAATATGGCGTGTATCACAGACGAGGATTAGCCTACCACCCTCAGACCAGCGGTCAAGTAGAAGTCTCAAATAGAGAGTTGAAAACAATTCTTTAGAAAGTAGTCTCAAGATCTAGAACTGACTGGAGTAATAAGCTCGATGACACCTTATGGGCTTATTGCACAGCTTTCAAAACCCCGATTGGAACATCTTCTTATCGATTGGTTTATGGAAAGGCATGTCATCTTCCTGTCGAGTTAGAGTACAAAGCTTACTGGGCTATCAAAGAACTAAACTTAGACACTAGCGCTGATAGACGACTTTTGCAACTCAATGAGCTAGAGGAATTTCGTTTGCAAGCTAATGAGAATTCTAGGATCTACAAAGAGAAAACGAAGCGTTGGCACGACAAGAGGATAATTAAAAAAGAGTTTAATGTCGGTGACCAAGTACTTCTTTTCAACTCCCGTTTGAAAATTTTTCCGGGAAAATTTCGATCACGATGGTCTGGACCATTCACTGTCACATATGTTAGCAAGTACGACTATGTGGAACTAATGACTAGCAATGGTGAGAAATTCAAAGTCAATGGACACAGACTGAAACTCTACTATAGCAATTCTATCATCAGATGTTTAGATATTGTCTATACGGAGCGTCCATCCCCAACCCAATGATTTCATGGAAGAATTCGTCGAGCAAGACGTTAAACAAGCGCTTCTCGGGAGGCAACCCGTGTTTCCTTTCCTTTTTGCATTTTATTTCTGTTTTTCCCTTTTTCGTTGTTTTGTTAGATTTCTTTTGCAGATGAAAGAGTTTTTGAAGAATCTCTGAAGACCTTCCTTGTCAAGTCCAAAAGACTAGCTTGGGGGAGTCTGCGCTGACTAGTAAGCTTCACTCTTCTTTCATTTTTCCTTTTCCCCATTAAGCATCTCATTGCATATTTTTTCTTTGTGCTCACATTGAGGACAATCTGATGTTTAGCTTGGGGGAGGGATTGCATTTTCCCATTTTGCATTTTAGTTATATTTTTCATATTTTGAATAAAAGAAAGAGAAGATTTTAGAGAGAAATTTTAAAATTTTTGAACACGATTGAATGCTTTTCATGCTCTGCTTGCTTGTTTATTATGCTATCATATTACAATTTCCCAAACTTAGAGCTTTCAAACCATAATGATTCAATATTCATTGAATTGTGCATACATGGGGAAGTCTTGTACACAGTAGGCATGGAATGAATCTATAAATGAGTACGCTTGATCTTGACAATTGGCAAACTACATATATTGTAAGGTAGAACCTCCTTAGACTGGTACATCCATACCCAGTCTCATTTAGGTGTGTGTAGTTCTCCTTGTGATGTGTGTCATGTCAAAACGCATAAGTATGGTTCTCATTTCATTTCTATAAGCATTGCATTCATGATTCACTAAGATTTGAAGCCTTTTTCACATTAATTTGCCCCTCAAAATTAGCCCCTTCATACAAATGTTTCACAAAATAATAGCTACATGTAAAAACTGCCTACCTTTTGAGCTAGTAGCTAGACTATGGTGTATGGGTGCTCTTTTGAGAAGATTTGCTCTTATCTGTCAAAGTGAATTTGGAAGAACGAAAAGTTCAAGAAGTGAAGTTTTGTTCAAAAGAAAAGAAAAAAAAAAAAGAAGAAAAGAAAAAAATAGAAAAAATGAAAAATCGAAAAAAAAAAACGAAAGAAAAAGAAAAAGAAATAAGAGAAGAAGTTGTGAGTATCTCCTCAAAATTTCAAATCAATAGAAGGAATTACTCTTGTGTTTCGTGCGTAATAAGCCAATCTGTTGCTTCTAGCTTCGTTATTTGCCTTTTGGGAATTTCATCGAAAGTTTGGATTGAGTATTCATTTATCATTGGTCAGTTGCTAGCTCATTCTAACCTTCACATGACCATAACTATTTGTCCACCTTTCACCCATTTCCCAAAGCCTTCTTCATCTTTTTTCGGCTTCTTTTCTATGTGCATTGTGATCTTTGACTTGTGTTTTGAATTGTTTACCATATTAGACTGCGGACACATTTTCATAAGTCGTAGATAGGTGAGTGTCTCAAAAACATTTACACATAAATAAATCACCTTTTACATACATTGAGTGTTCGAGTGTACCGTGAGAGTCCATTTGTCAAAAGATCATGCAAGAGCCGAAATTCTGTAGTGAAATTCTTTGCGCTACGCCGTTATGTAAATCTCAGCCATGTTTATGTATCATTCTTGCCCACGTTGTTTTTGGGTTATGATTCATTATGTTTTCAAAGTTTTACGTTGAGATTTGTTTCTTGATGGTATAGTAGCCAATGCTTGCAACCTTGTCCTGGTATTGTTTGCTATGTTTGCTTGAGGACAAGCAAAGGTTTAGCTTGGGGGAGTTTGATAAGTGAATATTTGTATGATTTTAACCCCCATTTTAGCTCGGTTTTGTATGTCATTTGTGCTTTGTTAAGCCATTTTATGAGCTAATATCGTCTTCTAGGCGAATTCCTGTGTTCTAACCTGTTTTGTAGGGAAAGTGACGTTTCTACGCCCTTTTTCTATATTACCGAGCATTTACCTAGAACCCGACGATTCGAAGAAGCAAGCTTGACCATGTCAAAGGCATTTCAAGAAGGTTCACTAACCCAAAAGAGAGAAGAAGCAAAGACAGTTTCGTAGTTGTCGGAAGATCAATCAATTGGGCGAAAGAATTCATCGCTTTACGTCAAACCCTATCAACAAACCCGATTGAAGAGGTCAAGGGGGATGATGGAAGTCAAGTCAAGCAAAGGAAGATGAAACGTTAGTCAAGAGCTTCCAGAAGACCATTTACCCGATCGGGTAAGTGTGTACCCGATCGGGTATCCTTGTTGATCCGAGCATGACGGCTTCAACTTCCTATTTTTGTCCTATGTATTTAATGCCCGACCTCTTCTCCACGAAACCCTAATGCTATAAATAGATGCTCTAGCCCCTCTTCTCAAATCATCTCATCTCACACAATCCAACACACAATATCTCCTTTCTTCTTACATTTTCTCTTTAGTTTTTAGTCTTTCTAGTTTAGATTATCTTCTTCTTTTGTCTTTTGTTCTTAGTTTATTTCTGTCCATTTCTTATCACAACATTAGTTTAGTTCAATAAGAATTTCAATCTTTGTGATCTACTTTGTTGGGTTCAAGAGTTGTAATTCAAGGTACGACATTTCTATGCGAGGGATTTCTATTATTGTTATCGCTTTCGTTGTTGATCATCGCCTAGGTATTTCTAATTTATCCTTTGTTTAAAGTTCTTTATTGTTTTCCATTTGATTGTTATTTTCTATTCATATCATTTAGATTCATTTTCATGTTGTTATAATCGTAGTTTCATTTCTTAGATTATCAAATAGCGTCGTTATTATCGCCTCATAGAGAATCCAAATTATTGTCAAAATCAACTAATCATGTCTATCTTAATTTTCATTGTTAATATCATCTTAGACATAAACGTTATCATGAGTGAGTAGTCACCTTTCTAGGGTGTAGGGTAGCCACGTTAGATTGATTAAAAGATGATAATTGGATAAAAGAAATTGTGCTTTTAAAACATTGTGTCTATGCATGTTTGGACTTTAACGATAGTTGACGATTCCTGATCAAAATCATTGACTAGTATGGAATTCTTTTCCAACGTAGAGATACAAGAATTGAATAGACAAAGCATGACATGGTGGATTAAGACCTAGTAAATCGCCTAAAAAGCCTGCTAGACCATCTGATCTATGATTGTAATGAACACATCATTCTTACGAACTCGCAATGAATTATTTGCATATCCTAAATCCAATTTCATCAATATGTCAATCTACATGTGTGAACCTATTTTCCTAGATGCTTCTCATTATTGTTAAACCATCATTTGCTTTATTGTTTTCATTTAGTTTGCTTTTATTTTGTTTTTATTTATGTTCTTTATTAGTTTAGAATTCAAAACCTCAAAACCCAGAAAATCGTTAGATAAAACTCAATTGTGAGACGATTCACAATCCATAGAAAATACCATCTCCCTGAGGATCGACCCCTACTTCCCTACTTCCCTAATTACATTAATTTGTTATTAGCCTAGTCTGGGTAAATTATCTTTGCATCGGGCTTGCGACAGGTCCGATCAGAAAACGGCAGCATCAATTAGGGTTATCAAGGCCTATAAATAGGAGAGACACAAGGCAGAAGAGGATCATCACATACTACTCCATCTCTTAGAAAACAAGCCCCATTACCGTTATTAAAAACTCTTAATAAGCGTGTTGTATTTTCCATCTAGTTCTTACTTGCGACTCCATTAACGAAACTTAGTGCAATATTTGGCGGGATTCCGACTCCCCCTGCGGTTTTTCCTGATTTGGGTTTCCGCGTCACCATTTCGAGTGTCCTTTTTTCATTACTTTATTTTCATTGTTATTTTCGTCGTTACTTTTACTTATTTTTCATCCGTATTCCATCACAAATCACATATAAATTAACCCCCTTTTCAAGACTTAATAGAGTAGATCATTTTCACCCGTCAACGAACGTTTTAATAGGTTTAGGTAATTTTTTACCAAAACAATATCCACAAGTCACAACCCTTGTCTCCATTTCCCTTTATCTTTTTATATTCAATCAAGGAGTTCATTATACCAGTGATCATCTATGCTTTTAGCTATCTTGAACTTTGTTGAACCATAAGGTAACGTTGTTGAGAGTAGGCTGCAAAAAAAAAAAAGTTATTGAGAGTTAGAAGAAAAGTTTGGATTATTTAACTGGGACACTCCAAATTATTGGGGTGCTTGTCAAAATAATCACTCTATTTTAACTATCAATTTCCGACTTTCCAGAAAATCTCCTTTAAGACGGATCGACATGCCTTAAACTGAAGACGGGTCAAGGACCTCTCACAAGAGCAAGTGGGGGAACAAGTGGAGGGATCCATTTGCCTCTCACTTGCACCCCCACTTGCCCTTTGTAAGGGGGGTTTGACCCGTTTTAAGCTTAAGACGAGTGGACCCGTCTTAAAGGAGAATTTGTGCCAACTTTTATCCCTGATGATCATTATTTATATACATATTTTATGCTTCCCTTAGTTACATATAACTCTATTTACCGTCTTTCCTTGCTTGTTTCTATGTTATTTTAGCTAGAATATAGATTCTGCCGCTTCTATTATGTTTTAATGCAGATTGGATGCATTTGGAGCTTTTTGGGTAGATATGAAGCATGGCGGAGTTGGATCGTAGAAGGTTAGGCACGGGAATCGAGAATGAAAGAGAAGAAATGAAGAAAAGTGAAGAAACGAGCCTAAATGAAGGATGCTCGACCGAGCAGAAGAGCCTTGCTCGGTCGAGTCGCACTGTTCTCTTGCTCGATCGAGCATAATCACTTTGCTCGATCGAGCAACCTAATATTTCGGCGGCTTTCTAATATTTTCCTAAACTTTAACCTAATTAAATTAGATTTTTGTATTATAAAAAGAAAGCTCGTCTTTCATAATTAGGCATGCTTTTTAATGCTTTTCATGCTTTAAATTAGAAAACCTAATTTAGCTTTCTTTGCCTCTGGATTTTATTCATCAAAGACGATTCTCTTTAGTTCAACTTGTAATCGGTATTCTTCAATCTTTCTTTGTTATTCAGTTAATTACCTTCTTGTTCTTTAATTACTCCTTATTCATCCTTTCATTATTGTTAATCATGTTTACTTTAATTATTATTATTGTTGTTTATATCGTTATGAGTAGCTAAGTCCTTTTCTAGGGTTGAAAGGGGATCTAGGATTGTTAGAAGGGGTAGATTAATTAATTGAATTGCAATTGCATGGTTATCGTTTGATTATCGTTTTAATTCTAGTTGTTTGATTACTGGCCAGGATTAATTAACTAGTCTCGCGAATTAGGATTGACACCGACCGGGTTAAGACTAAGATAGGCTACGATAATTGAATAGAACTCGTTTATTGATAGCGATCGCATGTTAAATTTTAGATCTAAAGGGCATAATTGAATCGACCGATCTTGTGACCTTAGATAACTTTATTGCATGATAGTTGATTTCATCCCTATCCCTGAATAATAATCCTAGTGAACCTGAGACCCTAAACTTTTAATCTCATTGTTTTCAACCTTATTAGTTTGTTGTTGCTTATTATTAGTTGTTATTATTATTAGTTGTTATTGTTATTGTTATTATTTATTGTTATTGTTGATTGCTTTTAGTTTAGAACTTAATCTCAAACCTCGAAATTGTTACTTAGAGACGAACTTAGTTTAACAGATTAGAATACTACCGCCTCCCTGTGGATTCGATACCTTGCTTACCGCTGACTATTAGTTAGTAGTGAATTAGGTTTACTTTGATTAAGGAGACGCGACTTTACCCTTATCAATCCCCTTCCCTTTTAAGAGAGTTGATTATATGTTAACCTCTAGAAATAGGTAGAGGTGGCAATCGGGCCAGTTACGACTGGGCTAACTGTTAAGGCGGCTCGAGTCATGTCGGGTTTGATTTTAATTAGGCCATATTACTTATTCGGTTCGAGTCGGGTTTGGGATGGGTCACTTACGGGCCGGGTTAATCGGGTCAATAACTACAACATGTCGGTTTGGATTCAGGTCGGTTGACAAATGGGTGGGGATATATCGGGTCAACATGCTTGATTAGGCGAGTATGGTTCGATTTCGGGTCTCATTTGGTTGAGTCATTTGTATTGTCGGATTCAGTTTATAAGTTCAACACGAAGAATATTGTACTTCATTTTTAAACGAATGTACTTTAAACTAATAAACCATTTTTTTTAACCCATCAGTCGTTCAAGAGAAGCAGTCCTTAAGTAGAGGCATCCAGTAGTTCAAGTATATCTTATGGTTGACGAGCTTATGTACACAGGTCTAACGGACCCTAAACGACCCACCGAATCCTCAAGTCTTGTTATACTCAGTCAAAGTGGGGGCTCTGTAGTTAGCCGTATCCGTCGATCTGTAGTTAGCCGTATCCGTCGATCTCGTCAAAATTAATGGAGTTCGTTTTATGATATAAATGCGAATTTATTATTTTAAAGGGTTTTCAAGCGATTGTTCTTATTTTATTTCAAATTAATTTAAAATGCTATTCGAAATATGACTTTAAAATAGACTTTTTTAAATAAAATGTTTCAATTCATTTTAAGCCTAAAGGGTTTATTATCGATAAATCGTCTTTGATTTTCAATTGTCTTACGTTTTGTTCTAAATTAAATTTAAGATGAGACAAAATGTGATTGAAGGTAATTTTTATGACTCGATTTATTTTTAAGCTCGACTTGAAAAGTCGATTTCACATTGCAATTGTTTTAATTTTTCGTTTTGAACTAAGTTAGGAGAGTCTTTTTAAAGCGATTTTGCGATGATGTTTTAAGCTTGTTTCGAGTTCGATTTCGACTCGATTTACAAAGCAATTTCGAGCCAACCTTTGCCCCTCACATAGCCCACTATACGAGATCCGAACCCAACCAAAATCTTCTCCAAAACCACATCCCCAACCCCATTTTCGAAGCCCAACAACAAGCCTCCCCCTTTCCCGTGTTCAACACTGACCCAACCCCTAACCCGCTCGAAATCTCGTCCAAACCCGTGCCCATTAACCGATACCCATACACAGCTACTCTAATCCTATTCTTCTACCTTTCCCACCAAGAAAACATCATGAAACCCTCGAACAAGCAGCGGACAATAACAACAAAAACAGAGCATGCACCCGCCCTTTTCGATCTCAACTCCGTTCCAAACACTACCTTAAGTCACCAACTATATCCTATTCTTTCCCCTATCTTATTCCCCAAGTAAGCCTCTCAACAAACCCTAACCAAAAACTCTAAACAAGGAGTAAAAGAGTCCACAAACATAACACAAAAACCTTATTGCAACCCTTCATAAAACCTTACTAAAACACTCTCCTTTCTCTATATACATGCAAACCTCCTTTCACGCCACATTCGAAACCTTACAAACTACCCTCAACAACACCTCACGTTTCTCCTCCAAGGCACACAAAACTCAAGCAAACAAACTCATAAACCCACGCACAAGCAGAGACGAAAACTGTGGATTAGTTTGCTCTATTTTCGTGTTTGTTACTGTTGTGGATAGCACATGTATTTGCCTATTTTTCACCCATCTCCGACCATTAAAAATTTTGGAAACCTAAGCATTAAGAAATCATTTGCAACTCGATAACGTTGCTATGATTTACATGTAGGTTGAGGCTGCAAAATTTTTGTCTCTCTTTAACCTTTTTACTTATGTTTTGTATTGTTTAACTTGTATAACGTCGTAACTAATAATTGCTAACTTTTAATTAGGCATCTAACTTAGTTTATTTTGTTTGTTTAATACTTGTTTTTGATATCGATTATACCGTATAGGTAAGGGTCGAAATGACACTAGCAATGATTCAAGTTGGTTTTAAACAATAAATTAAATGGCTCTTTCGCCTCTTTGTTTGTACACAACGATCAATCGTCTCATTTGGTCCCTTTTTTTAGGTCTTTTGTTTCTTTTTTATTTCTTTTGTCTTTCTTTTGTTAATATTGTACATATGACAACATGATTAAATAGCATGACTAAATTATTAGCAATGATTATTTAAGCAATGATGTCGAATGATTGAGAAAGAAGAAAGATATGATCCAAATTAAAGTAGAATGCAATTCTACCTTTAGAATCGTACTTTGAATAATCTCATGACAACTAGTTTAATGATCTAACTCATTAGACATTTAGGATTAAACTAACGTAACTTGTAACTAATATATATTGTGAATCGTCTCTTGCAAACAAATCAATCCATCTTCTTTCCACTTTCTCGCTAGTGAGGATGTGCGTGCTTATCGCCTATCATATTAATAGTTTATCAATCTGCAAATCCTTTGGCATCTCTATGTGACAGTTGTGTGACTGTGTCCTTACAACACTATAAAATCTTCTTATCTCCTCATTTTTACACACACGCACACATAAATTTATAGAAATGTATTCATTCCTTCATTCTCCTTTCTATACTACTGAGAAGAGTTCATACTTCTCTTTTTGGAGAGCACCATAAAAGGGAAGAAGGCGTTAACCCTGAAGTCGATGACTAAGGAACCTAGGCGCACCATTGTGGAGGTCTAAATGACTTAAGATAGTGTTTCTACACGACGTGTCAATTATGATAATCAGTCAGATAAGTTCATATTCCTAGCAAACATAATCTCTCGAAGTCGCGGGAAGATCGACATGTTGCACCTCATTACACTGTGGGTGCGACATGGGACGATCTTAGACAAACTGGAGAACGATTGATAAGTGATATTTTGTATTGATTTATCCCCCGTTTTAGCTCGATTTCTATACGATTTATGCACTTTGTTAAGTGATTAACGAGTTAATATTGTTATTCTAGTTGTTTTGCGTGTTTTGACTCGTTTTATAGGGAATGAAGCGGTTTTGCTATATTTTCCTACTTTATGGAGCAAAGACACTACGATACGAGTTTTCAAGGAATTGATGATAGCCAGTTCACGATTTGATTACGATTCCGCTACATCCTTCCTCAAATGGACTCAATTTGGATCTTGACTTTGAACTTTAAAAGGAAACCTCAACCCAAGTCAAGAGAAGATCAGCCCAAGCCCAATTCCGTAGTGCATTGACCAAAGACCAAGGCATAGGATTCCGTGCTTAAGATGAAAAGACGGAAAATTCCAATTACACAAAAACCCGATCGGATTGCTCAATACCCGATCGGGTATTTCTGCAAGAAGACGTTACTTGGCTCTTCTTCAATCCGAGCTTAAATGGGTGGTTTAATGCTTTGACTAGGGTACGAATTTGCACGAAGGATCAACAGCCATGCAGCCTTATAAAAACCAATGATCATCACACACAACAAGCATCCAACAATAATCCAATTATCTATTATCATCTTTACATACCTTTTAGCACACTTTCTTACAAGTTTTTATAGTTTTCTTAGTATTTTTCTAGTGTTTACTTAGCTTTTGTTATTGGATATTTGTTCTTACTTTCATTCTTATTTACTCATATTCCAATTCGGTAATTCTCTAATCTTGATTTACTTATGCAATTTTAGTCATCATGAATTATAACTTCACTAGTATCATTTTCATAATATTGTTGTTATTAGGAAATCAAACTAAAATTAATCTAGTTAAAACCAAAGTATTATTTAGCATGTCACATTATAATTCACCTAATCATATAATCCTAAAAATTGTCATTAGAATCATTGTTAACATAATCACCATGATCACTTTAGTATTTACATTTCATAGTTTAATTTCATACATCTTTTTCTTGCTAATCTACTTAATCACATAATCATATAAATTAGATTAATTCTAATATTGTAAAATTATCATTGTGTAAATAAAATAAATAGAGTTGTAATATTTGAAATGATTTACGAGTTAAATGAATTAAAAGAAGAGTAGTTACCAATTGAACCATCTAAATTGTTTCTTCCTTTGGTCGTGTCAAATTCTATAACTATGTTTAGTGGCCATAAACAATCGTTTGTATTAGTCATTTCTATCTTTATAACGAGAGTTGGGATAGGAATTAGGACTATCAATAGGGGTTTAGTGACTTAACCATGCTGAAAGGACGTTAGGACCCACTAAAAGGTCGGTACGAATCCGGAAGGAATATACCGCTACAAGGCCTAGACAACCATAGTAATTCTAATATTGGTATCTATGAGACTTTTAACTAGTTTTACATGTATTTCTCTTTCGCTATTTCAATTTGATTAGTTAGTTTACTTTACCGTTTTAGATAGTTTATTTTATTGTTGCTTAGTTAGTTTACTTTATCGTCTTTCCATTTTCGTTCTTAGATAGTTTATTTTATTGTTGCTTAGTTAGTTTACTTTATCGTCTTTCCATTTTCGTTCTTAGATAGTTTTATTTTATTATTATTCTCTAGTTTATTAGTTTAGTTAGTTAGGCTTTCAATATTGTCATTTAAATATCGTCTTAGATAGAATTTAGTTGTTGATATTCAGATCAGAGGGTTTCCTTGATCGGGTACTGTTGGAGTAGGTGTCCTCCACAATAGTGCGCCACATAATAAATCTTATTATGGAATATAATTGGGATAATTATTGACTATATATATGATTAGTCAGTTGATTAACGTAAATCAATAACGGTTGGCTAACTAGAGTTTGACGTTATTGTCGTTTGACGGCGGTGATCAACTGATCCCTTTCGGTCACACCTAAAGGATGAAATCCAAATAGTAACTAATTATTTGTATACGATACAGTTAATTAGTACATTACATATATTCGATATGTACGAGAGTTAATTGTTAGAAATTGAGTTAAGAACTCAAATTCGATTAAGCTTATTTTTTCAATTATGCGATAATTGACTAATAAATTTATATCTTATTTTAATACGATTAAATAAGATTTAACTTAGTAATTAATCGTTAAATTACTAAATTAGTTGAGGTTTTGAGATAGAGGTAATTAGTTAATTATATTTACAAGGAGTTGTAAAATAACTTAACCATGCATTGTGGGACCCATTATATATTGATATAATGGTAAAATATTACTTAAAATGTTAAGTACATATTATTTATTTAATTGAGTCATATAATTGTTATATGATCAAATTAACACTTAATTATACAAGATAATTAACCATATGATAAATAAGTATTTGTGAGACAAATATCAAAAATCAAAATGGACCTAACTAGACCAATTGGACCGGTTTTGGTAGTAGTTACATGGTGATGATTTTGTTCTTATTTTTACTCTTTAGTTACTTTTTGAAAGTGACATAACAAGTATAAAACAATCATCATCTTTTCTACAACACTCCACTCAAAGGCATGTGATAAAATTGAAGAAATAATAGTCCAATTTTGGTGAAGAGGATTCGGCCAAATGGCCTTAAGAATGAACAAAAGTTGTTCATTTTATTATTCACTTGATTTTGTTCAATTGTCATACTTCTTTCTAAAAAAATTCTTCCTCTCACTAAGTACTTTCATACACTAATATTTTCTAAGTATTACTAGTGTAGTAATATAGTCTAATATTAGTAGTATATCATCTATCTTATTATCTAGTTAATAATAAGGGTAGATTATTTGGTGTCATCTTGGTGCAACTTGAAAGAGGTCTTCTAGTTTGGAGATTTCTTGTGTTCATCCATATTTATAGCTCAAGAACAACAAGAAGGAGTTTAAATGAGATTTAAAAGTTGATGATGATTTTTAATGGTTAAAAATCAATAAATCCCGGAAGAAATCGAGCTACAATGAGCATGAATTGAACTTAGGACGATTTTGGCATGAATTTTGCAGCAATTTATTTTATTTATGGTTGAATGAATGAATGTCATTTATTTAATAATTTATGCAAATTTTGTACCTAGTATGGCCTAGTTAATTTTTATCGTTATTTCCCGTAATGTAAGGGAATAACGTTTTGGTTGTAATTTTATTGTGATCTCGTATCGCCGGTTTGTATAATTTAATAATTTTATTTTATAGTATAAATGTATAATAGGAATTTGTATATTTGTACATTTGTAATTATTTTTATGAAGACCGGTGGCTCCCTTAAGACGGTGCCATTTTGGAAGGTGTTCCAAGTGAAGAGGCAAGGGACCAAGGAGTTGGTTTCCGAATTTGTAAATATCTAGTTAATTTTGATTAGCTAGGTGGCCATACTAGGATTTTATTGTTGCTTGATTGCTTGCTTTATTTTCGCTCATGCCAAAATCGTCACACATGCATTTTATTTCTCGATTGTCAATTCAACGTTATTCACAATTCACCGACTTAGTTCGCTTATAGGGAATTAATAACAAAATTGACAAGACCTCTCACATAACTTAAAAATTGAGATTTAGCCTTACCAATTAGTAACACCTATGAACCCCGTGTTCATTAGGGCTACCACGCTCGTGGGTCCCTTTTTACCTCGGGTAAGTAGGGTGATGCGATCACAAGCCAAAATGGGATTGGACTCAACGAGATAAGCGTTATCTTGGGACTAGGAGATGGATTTAGTTGAAATCCGTCAACCAAGAGTTCTAAGTGTAGAATTAGTCAAGTATTGACTTACCATTTTTAGATAAAGGTAGCATGCGATGACTATTTTTGTCTAAAGATGGGTGTTGGAATCACTTATGTAATTTCGTGAGGGGTCATTATATGAGTGACTTGTTTAAAATTGTTTTTACAAGTAAATTATTTATAAGCAATGAATGTTTATTTTCCGTTGATATTTATTTTTATTCGCGCAATGGCAATTATTTTTCTTCTTCGAACTTGTAAATCCGTTTAATCGTGGAAAGGAGTTTCCATTATTTTATACGGTAGTATTTTTGATTGCAATCTCCGTTTATACCACCGTAGCTAAAGACAAAATGAATTTTATCTTTTGATCCTCATATTCACCATTGCAAAAGTCTCTTATGAAGAGTAAATGAATATGTCACACTTAGTCAAAAGCATTTTTGAATATTTTGTGACACCTTCTTATAACAATGGTACAATCATTTTTTGCTCCAAAGAAAATATTTGTATTTTGGTATGTCGTCATTATACTCCTTATCTCTTACCTCAAAAGAGGCCAAATCAGTTGGGATGACTAGGTTAATCGATTTATTTGAAATCATGAACAAACCAAATACCGTAATCACTTCATGAAAAGTTTATCCTTTTGAAGGTAAAACCATGAATGAAATGAAGAAAGTCTTCACAATAATTCCAATATACTTGTCTAAGTAGAGATTCATGAAAGTGAGTGGGAGCACTAAAGAATGATGTTTATATTCTTAATTGTTAAGACGAGGTTCAAGAGTAGGTTGGCTCGACTTTGAAACAAGGCAAGGGATAAAGGCAAGACTATTTTGAATAGTAAAGTCAAAACCCAAGCAAGGTGTCGAACCCAACTTTTGACGATTCTATTTTACAGTGTAGGACACAAGAAAAGAATTTTCCCAAAGTTTTCTAAAGAGTTAGAAATTGGGTGTAATTTTTTCACCCATAATATCTATATGATCGACATTTATTTTGCTAAATGCAAATATTTTTTGGGTATTAGATATCCATTATGGTTTTCATCAATGTATTCAATACATATAATAATGATTCGTGCGACGACTAACCATGATTAAATGTCGACCTACAAGGGAAATATAACTATTGTAGTTCTATTTTCATAGAGACATATAAAAGTTATAATGTGATCAATCTAGTCTTGAATTTAGAGGTATACATTAATAAACGTTATTATACCTCCAAATAAAGAATATAGTATCCACTTTTGTGTACGACACAAGTGTTTCACTTTTGTGAATAGAACAAACGTTGTATCTTAATATGCCTATACTTGGTCAATGGTTATCCCATACCAATCAAAGGTAAATATATTCTTGATCTAAACTAGTAATAATTACTTGTCATATAGATTGTAAAAGCTCAAAATTGGTGACCCTTATCTAATCTTAATTCTGAATTGTGTAGCACATTAAGAGGCTAGTATTGACAACTATCCCTAAACCTTCTGATTTTTAATCTTATGGTGCGTGCGAATCTTGTATTCAAGGCAAGATGATTAGTGCCCTTTTGTTGAAAAGGAAATCGAACTAGTAAATTATTGGCCCCATTACATAAGAATACGTGTGGTCCAATAACAAACACAACCAGAGATGGTAATGATTACTTCACTTGATTTACCGACGATTTAGGTAGATATTATGTTTGATTTTACTTAATGAGGTGCTAAGAGAAATCTTTGAAAAGTTCAAAGAGCTTCAATAAGAAGTAGTTAACCACTAGAGCATTAGATCAAGGACTTACGACTAAATCGTAACTATAAATATCTAAGTATTGACTTTGATTTTCACCAAAAGTATTGTGAAATGGTTTCACAAGTTAACTTCTCTAAACACACATTATTAGATAAGGTGTTGTTGAATAGAGAAACAGAATCTTATACGATATGGTTTTGTCTTTATCAAGTCAAAATGAGCCATTTGACTAACCTTGGGATCTTAATATTTTTGTCTGCTATTTCTTTTCCCACCATATTAAAACACATTTAAAACAGTCTGATTTCATTCCATATACGATATGGGTAGGTAGCGTACCTAATTTATAAGTTATTTGAATGAAAAAAGTGCTCAATAATCCCACATTGACCACGAGAACAAAGCGTTTGTGACTCGTGATGCTGTCTTTCAATAAAAATACGATTATTTCTTGATAAGACAGCGTGGGAGGAAAATGTTCAAGAGCCACAAATGAGGCATATGGTCCGGGGAAAAAGTTTCATCATGCTTGTTCAGTAGTTGTTTCTTCGGAAACTAGGGAGGTCAGGGGTGGACTTTTATCGCTCCGGTACAGTGATGAATTCTAATATGCGACTTATAAAAGATTGTTTTTAGTCCCAACTTCTTGATATGGCTTAGAGTCATACGATTCGTAATGGACTCCATGCATGATGGTCAGGTATGTGACCTTGTAAATTTTACTTGAAGAAGTACGACCTCTTCAATGTAAATTGATTTTTAAGATCGAAATTTGCATGTATGAACATTAAAATGTTTTCAAAGATAACTTGGTAGGCCAAGAGTTTTGCACCAACCTTAATTCTTTGATCCATTCGAATATACTTAGCGATTACAGCATATCATAATAGTATGATGCCAACTGGATCTCAAGAACCACCTTCTTGAATACGATTCTAGAAGAGGTAGTATATTTTATATTCACCCGTGGGTTCGTAGATCCTAACTATCCTAAGTTAATTTGCAAGCTTAAGAGGATGTCTTAAGTAAGCACAAAAGAGTTGGAATTAGTGTGTCAATCATGTTGCAAAATATTTCTCGTTATCTCGAGGAATTATGTTTATACATGAAGTTTAGTGGGAGTAAAGTGGTGTGCATCAGTCTTATATGTGGAGACATATTGATCATTTTAGATGATGGAAGATTTTGGAGAAGTAGAATACATCTTTTAGATATCTGGATTTATGGAGATAAATCTAAAAGAATATTAGCATTGAGTCAAAATTCTTATATTGATAAGATTTTTGACTAGTTCAAGGAAGTTGAACACATCATAATTGATTCCTTTTGCTTCCGCTGCGAGATCAATTATATACGATGTGATGTATACTCAATCCGACTTTTCGCATGCTTTGAGTATGACGAATCATTTGCAATTAAATCCAAGTGAAAGTCACTTGATAGCCATAATGAACATCCTTAAGTACTTGCGAAGGACTAAAGATATGTTTCATATGTTTGGAGTTTAAAGTGAGTTTTGTGTAAGAGTTTACACAGACTTCAGTTTCCTAACTGATCAAAGTGATTTGAAATCACGAGCTGGCTGTGTTTTATAGAAGATTTATCTGTTGGAAGAGTTCCAAGCAGAAAAGACTATTGGAAAGGTTCCAAGTAGGAGTGACATTTTAAAGTATAAATGTCATGTATCCGCTGGAAATGTTCCAGGCAGTTTATCATTGCGGATTTCACAACGGAAATGGAGTACATTGCGTCATATGATAATGCATATGAAAGTACCTTGGATTCGACAGTATTGGAGGGACTAGAAATAGTTCATATAGCTGTATATCCTATCCCATTATACTGGTAAAACAGTGGGAGCTACCTTTAGGCCAAGAGTTCTAAGTCTAGATTCAAATCTAGACACGTACTCAGAAAGTTTTATGTAATATGAGATTACGTAGACAAAGAGAAATAGCAATCAGAACGATGGAAAAGATGCAAGTATTACTAATCCATTAGCCATGCGTTTTGCAGGCTGAACATGATAGTCATGTCATTTCAATGGAGATTGAAATATGTACCTGCATTGCTAAAGATTATAAGATATGAAATTATTGATAGCGTATCAACTTTTCCAAATATTTGATAATCGCATTCATTGTTAGAGTTTCATTAAAAAACTCCATTATTTAGTTTGACTAAATTTTAATACTTTGTTTATCCGAATTGATTGAAAGAAAAGGTTGAACCCAATTCAAGTGAACAGGACGAACTTAGTATTTTGTCCCTAGTCACTCAATGAGGTGACGTCTCGAAATGACTAGATTGTAAGTCGATCGATGGTTGGTTCAGCACCATGGGGTCATGGAGATGACTGGTCGTTTACATATACAGACTGTATGACACTCTGTCGGACAGTGACATTGTAGAGACCCTTAAATCAATTATTTGATGCCTGGTCGTGGCAGGGTCTTCTATCTTATTCCTATAAGTCGATTCTTTTGACTGGCGACCGTCTATCTGAGTCTGTGCAGTTTCCGATTGGTTTTGGTTGATGTTCTAGGTCGTGCCGTAAAAGGAGGCCGATGGACTTCTTCTGGATCATGGTGATCTGCATCATACAGAGTAGATGGATCAACAGGAATTGTCCACCCACGTTGGGTAAAAACATCTTTAGGCCACTCGAGGAGAAGTTACTGTAAATGCGTGGCCACGCTCGGAAAGAGATCTATGGTAGATTTTCCGGTCAGACATTTACTCTCCCTATCGAGAAAATCACTCTAGATATTGTTAATCGCAAGTGCGACCTGAAAGACACCTTGCGTTGAGTGGGAGATGTGATAAAGAGACAAGAGAATCGGTGACGCACACTTGTGTCAGACAAGTGGGAGATTGTTGGAGTATGTGTCCTCCACAATAGTGCGCCACATAATAAATCTTATTAAGGAATATAATTGGGATATTTATTGACTATATATATGATTAGTCAGTTGATTAACGTAAATCAATAACGGTTGGCTGACTAGAGTTTGCCGTTATTGTCGTATGACGACGGTGATCAACTGATCCCTTTCGGTCACACCTATAGGATGAAATCCAAATAGTAACTAATTATTTGTATATGATACAGTTATTATTAACTTACATGATTTCCGACTGTGCAGAAGTTATTATTAGAATTGAGTTAAGAACTCAAATTCGATTAACCTTATTTTCAATTATGCGATAATTGACTAATAAATTTATATCTTATTTTAATACGATTAAATAAGATTTAACTTAGTAATTAATCGTTAAATTACTAAATTAGTTGAGGTTTGAGATAGAGGTAATTAGTTAATTATATTTACAAGGAGTTGTAAAATAAATTAACTAAGCATTGTGGGACCCATTATATATTGATATAATGGTAAAATATTACTTAAAATGTTAAGTACATATTATTTATTTAATTGAGTCATATAATTGTTATATGATCAAATTCACACTTAATTATACAAGATAATTAACCATATGATCAATAAGTATTTGTAAGACAAATATCAAAAATCAAAATGGACCAAACTAAGGCCATTGTGGCCGGTTGGCTTGTAGTTACAAGGTGATGATTTTTGTTCATGTTTACACTCCTTAGTTACCTTATGAAAGTGACATAACAAGTAGTAAACAATCATCACTTGTTTTACAACACTCCACTCTAATGCATGTGATCAAATTATGCAAAATAAGAGTCCTTATTTGGACAATTTGGACCGGCCAAATGGCCTATAAAATGAGCACTTGTGTTCATTTTATACTTACTTCATTTTGTGCAATTGTCATACTTCTTTCTAAAACTCTTCTTTTCACTATAAACTCTGAAATACTAATATTTACTAAGTATTACTAGTGTAGTAATATAGTCATAATATTAGTAGAATAATATCTATCTTATTATCTAGTTAATAATAAGTGTAGATTATTTGGATTAATCTTGGTGCAACTTAGAGGAGATCTTCTACTTCGGAGATTATTTGTGTTCATCCATAATATTAGCTCAAGAACAACAAGAAGGAGTTCTTGTTGTGCCCTTATATTTTCCATATCAATGTGAGGAAATTTCTTCCTTTATATAAATGTCTTTATATTTGCATGCATGTTACATAGATCATTAAATACTAAATTAACAAGTAATTTAGCAACTAATTAGAGGAGTCTAATTAAGGTCTATGGACTTTCATTCTTCAGTTCTTGAAAGGCAGTTTCACAGGCTCCACTCCAAACAAACTGGGTTTCCTTCACCAATAAATGGGTCATAGGTCTAGCATGTTTGCAGAACTTCTTCACAAACCGTCGATAGTAACCAGCTAATCCTAGAAAACTTTGAATCTCGCCAACATCCTTGGGATTTTTCCATTCAGCCACGACTTCAATTTTCGAAGGGTCTGCCATGACACCTTCTTTAGAGATCACATGCCTCAGAAATGATACTTTAGGCAACCAAAAATCACACTTGGAAAACGTAGCAAACCATTTTTGTCGTCGAAGTACTCCCAAAATGGTACGAAGGTGAATACCATGCTCTTCATCGGACTTAGAAAAGATCAAGATGTCATCAATAAACACCACCACACACTTATAAAGAAACTCAAAAAAGGTGCGGTTCATTTAGTCCATGAAGATAGTGGGAGCATTCGTCAACCCAAATGGCATCACCTTGAACTCAAAGTGACCATATCTTGTACTAAACGCGGTCTTTGAAATGTCGGAATCACGAACGGGGATTTGACGGTATCCGGATCTCAAATCAATCTTGGAAAAAGTAGAAGCACCCTTAATTAGTTGATAAAAAAAATCTTCAATAATTCTTGGCAAAGGATATTTATTGTTGATTGTAACTCGGTTCAACTCACGGTAATCAATACAAAGTCTCATAGAACCGTCTTTCTTCTTCACAAAGAGTACGAGGGCACCCCAAGGTGAGGCACTCGGGTGAATAAAACCCTTCTCAATCATTTCATCAAGTTTCTTCCTCAATTCCTTCAATTCATTAGGAGCCATGCGGTAAGGGGCTTTTGCAATTGAACTGGTTCCGGGTACAAGGTCAATAGAGAATTTCACATCACGCTCGAGAGGAATTCCGGGCAACTCAATGGGGAATACATCGGGGAAATCACACACTACGGGCACATCATCAATCTTAGGCAAGGAGATAGGGGAGGAAGTCACCACACATAAATACACTTGGTAACCTTTTCTCACCATACTCACCAACTTCAAAGCCGAAATCAATTTTACACCCACTCGAGAATAACTTCCCTTGTAGGCTACTCATACTCCTAAAGGACTCTTAAGAAAGATCTTTTGATCCCTACACTGAATCCTAACATGATACTTAGCTAACCAATGCATACCCAAAATTACATCAATTCTCCAAGAGAAAATCTGAGAAGGTTAGCGGGAAAGATTGTTTTACCAATAAGGATAGGAACATTGGGGCAAACTTGGGAACAAGTAATGAGTTCTCCGGAAAGTAAGGATATGTAAATATCCTCACTAGAAGGAGACTCAAGAGTTAACTTAGCTACAAAAGTCGATGACACAAAGGACATAGAAGCGCCGGTATCAAAGAGAACAAGACATGGTTGGTCTAAAATAGAGAACATACCGGTAATTATCTCGGGATGAGCATCGGCCTTGGCATGGCTGAAGACAAAGATAGAATTCTTGGGCTTAGAATTGGGGAGCTTTCTATCCGGGAAATCGTTGAAACAATGATCGACCTTCTTGCAAAAGTAGCATATCAAAGGCCTATCAAAGCATGCATCTCCGAGGTGGTAAGGCTTCCTACAATGGTTGCATAGGCGGCCTTGAGCTTTAATATTGGCCGGGGAATTGGCTCGAGGAATCACTTGAACAAGAACTTGAGCATTAGCATTAGAAGGAGCTTACCCTCCGGGAATGAACCTCCTCTTATTAGCAAAATAGGTAGAGGAAGAAGGAGTGAATGGCCTCTTGCCGTAGAAATTGGATCGAGGAGTGAAAGAAGATGAAGGTTTCTTGGCCTTGGCTTTTTCTTTGATAGCATTCATGGAGTTCTTGGCCCAAAGAGCATCATCTTAGATCTCACCAAAGGACACGGAGTTCCTCCTCACTTTGCTTTGTAACAAGACAGTCAACTTGTTGCGATAATAGATATCTCAATCTTCATCATCTTTGATAATCCTAGGAGCGAAATGAGCTAACTTGTTGAACTTTGTAGTGAACTCTTCGACCGTCAACTCGCCTTGCTTGAAAAAACCAAAATCCTTGAGCCTTTGTTGCTTGAGTTCCTTTGGATATAAATGATTCTCCACTAGTACCTTGAAATGTTTCCAAACAAAGTTGGCTTCTCGAACGGCCATGGGACTACTGATTGACCACCAATTGTCGGCCTCCCTTACTAGAAGTCCTTGGCAATCCTCACCTTGTCCACCTCTAGTACTTGATGCAAGTCAAATTGCTTCTCCATTTCACGGAACGATTCTGAAAGTTCGATAGGATCCAGTTCTCCACCATGAGGCTTGGTCTTACTTCTTGCTATTTGGCTAGCTACCCATGCATATCCACCTTGGTGATGGTCTTCTTGAGGATTTAGGATAGGGTTGGCATTAGCATTGACCGCATCTTGTTGTTTCCTTAGAACTTGGGTGAGAGCCTCCAATATTACATTGGCCACAAGTCGCGGTCTAAAAATCTTCTCAAGGCACAAAACAAATCAAGGTTAGTTCTTCACACTTAGCAGAATCATAGAGACTACCACTCAAAATCCTTAGTTTTCTACCCATCTCTTATTCATTATTTTAGGGTCAAGTTATAATTTAGGTTAAGGTTCACATGTGTGCGTCGGGAGCGTCATGGGCTCTGATACCAACTGTGACAACACTCGCGAAAACATAACAGTAAACAAGTAATACGCATCAGAATTTAGAGATTTTTTCAAACTGTTGAAATAAGTCACACAGGAATTATCATAAGACAAGGTTCAAAGTATAAAAACGAAGTAGCAAATTCGAATAGAATAGATAAGAAACTACAAGAGGGATGACAATCCCAAAATTATACAATAATCCCAAAAAGTAAGAGTCTAAACGGCTAAAGGAAAATCATCGTGGAAAGACGCTCGCTAGCTCATACTAGTCTAACCCCATGTAGCACCGACTTGTACCTGTTCATTCATTAAACATGAATGCCACAGTTAGTAGGGAGTAACTCGGGGTTCTCCCAGCCATATCACATCAAAACGCACATATACGAGTACAGAAATCACCATTCATCATCATCATGGAATTCAAGGCTCGGGGAAGACTCCCCTTGGCAACAACATGGATCACCCTTGGCTTGCATCTCACCATTAATGACCATGTGCTTAAGAAGGTTAGGGACTCGACATATAAACCAAACACAAGCATCCTACAATTCAAAGTATACAATCCAATATGTAATCAAATATAAGCAAAGAGACTCTCACGATAAATGACACGCACTACCATCTGTACTTTGCAAGACAAGAAAAACTAGTCCATGGGATCAATGTTTTCCTGAACTGTATACGATAAGTGTGTCGTATACTCAAGACTCTAACGAGTGCACTTTCTACGTACATTCGAGTCGACCAATCAGTAAACGTTAACTAAGTTAATCTTGTTTCGTCAAACATGTAAGTCTGAGGGTGTAAAATCCATCATTTATTTATATTTATTTTTTCTGCTTAATTAATGAAAGATTCACGTCAGAAGAAAGTTTAAAACCGATTTCAAGACAAAACCCTTTTACAAAACGTTTTTTTTATCAGACGTCGAGAAGAAATGCAGTAGCAGCCGCGCTTCTTCCAGAGGCTGCCCTGCACCTGCTTTTCTTCTTCTTCCTCTGGTTCCTGCGATTTTGTTCTTTTTATTTTATTTTCTTATTTCCTTTTCTTCAATATAATATTTCATATAAAACTTTTTATTCTCGAAATAAATTCCTAATAATTCTATATTAGCGGGTTTTCGTCTTTAAGTCACAATTGGGTCTTGGAGATTCGATTTGTTCATATCAAGTCTCTGCAATTCGTTATTGATACGTATCATAGTATAATTAATATGTTAAACCACTTCTAATTGAGTTGTAGGTCAATAATCAATCGTAAATATACAAAAGAATGTTATCTACTCGCGATTCTGACTTCACTGTCAGAATTCAGCTCAAGAACAGACGTAATGTCGCTCCTAATCTGTCTTTTAGTTTTCAAATATTTTCTTTTTCTTCAAATCTCCGTTTTGAATGTATTTCTTACGTGGATCCTGTAATCCGTTGTAATCTTATTTAATCATCGTAATCGTATGATTTTGCTTCTCTCTCATATGTAATTAATTCTAAATCCGCAATTTCGAAATGATTGAGTGTTAATTACATGTTCAGTGATATAGTCTAATTGACATGCTAAGATTAAAATGTTCGATGTTGCATTGCATGCATATAATAATCGATAACACATCAAATACGAACGATTTCCCTAATCATTAGTAGAGGCTGCTATCGAGGCGGGCAGGATTAGGTTTTCGATTAAACAGCTTCCTAATATGTACCCTCACCCCTTACTCTAGATCTCTACGAACATCCATGTTCATTGGTATCCACGAGAGTCATTCTCGATATATAAGGCTAAGGGTAATGAGTTCTTACTGTTCATATCATTACTTTATGTCTTGACATGGCATAAAGTATTTGAACAGTTCCAATTTCCCATAAAATTTGGTGGCGACTCCACAAATGCATTTTTTTACACATGTCCTCCCAAGTGCGCCCTCCGTGGTCCACATATGTACCAGAGCTTGCCGACTCCGCTGGGGATTGTACACTTACATCTTACCCAGGGTGAAACTTGAACAAGGTTAGGTAATAGTTTGTACGAGACAGTTGTCGATTTTCATCACTCCACCTTCTTACGTCGTTTTATTTGGCCTTCCTATGCCCAACCCAACCCATTTCGACCAATCGTCCCTTCCGGACGGTCCAAATACTTATCTAGGCCTAAGGATGGATAACGATTGACGTTAACCATACCGCGGTACATATGTATATTAGTATCGAGGGCTTTCACTACTCGAGGAAATTGACCTTACCCATGTTTGGCGCGGACCTCTCGACAAACCCGCGTTTGATTGCTTGGTATGGCAACCCATCCTTTAAGCCAAAACAATTTTAAATGCCCTCAACATACCGTTATAATCCCTGTATAAATGAGTTTAGACTATACATGATCACCTATTCGTAAATAAAACAATGACAAACTTTTCAAAAAATAAAATCCTTTTCAAAACTGTAAAGCATTTTCAAAGGTGGCCTGAAGTAGCGGAAAATGAATCGAAACTCTGCCCAAACATCCAGTCAAAATCGTCTTTTCTCCACTTCGAGTCGTCACTCCTACAACCACACTACGGTTGCCTAGGGCAAAAATTTCAAATCTTGTCATTTTCAAAACTCACTTAGCACATTGGCACACTCCCACTTCACAAGTCGAGTCCTTCTGAGTAAGTGTGCTAGAATGGTCGATCGTGTTTTGATTTGTCGTCGGTCTCTGACTCAGTTTTTAAATTGCCGGGAACTAGTCAAGCAAGTGTTCATCTAGCCGAGCCAAACCCAAATGGTAATGATCTAATCCTAGTCGTGCTTATCCGTCTGCAAACAAATCAGGATCAAGCTTATGCTCGCCTCAATTGTCATTGAAGGCCGAATTGTAGCCATAGAAACTAGGCTTCTTCCTGAAGACATTCCTAATGCTAGTATGCATGATAATATTCTACCCATTGTGGGACAACCAGAAATCGATCCCCCACCAGTTCTTAAGGAAGCTGAAAAGCGACTCCAATACCTGGAGGAACAACTAATGTATCTTAAGGGAGATGACATTTACAAGAAAATTAATCGCAAATATGAAGGTGTAAGTACTTAATTGCAACCCAACTTCAACATGAGTGACATCCCAAAGTTCCAGAGGCACGAGAACCCTTTGAATCACATCCGTGCCTTCAAAGATTATATGGCTATCAAACGCATCAAACCCGAGATATTCCTAAGGATCTTTCCTTCATCTCTCGACACTATTCCTACAAGTGGGTCCATTCTCTAGAACATAAGAAAATTGCAACCTGGAATGATGCCGCAATTAAGTTCGCCAAGCAATACGCGGACAATGCTGAGATTCAAGTCAATATGCGTACTATAGAAGTTCTTACCCAAAAATGAGAAGGAAGGATTCACCGACTTCCTAAGTAGGTGAATGAAGACTAGCACACAACTTATTGAACATCCAGATGAAGCTACTCTTGTGGAAACGTTCGTGGATAATTTGAGACCCGTTTATGCAAACCACCTGAGATACCAAAACATAAAGTCTTTCAAACACTTAACTGTGCTAGGAACAAGAATTGAGGACGACATCTGAAAGGGGCTATTTATCTTCACTATAGTAGCATTTGTTAATAAATAGGACCATCCTAGTCCTCTTTGAGTTGCCAAAAACAGAAAAGAAAAAAAGACCACATGTAGTTTTTTTAGTCACTTGTTCTACTTTTTACCCTTAACTAGTAGAGTAGACTCAAAATACTTTATGTCTATTATCTTTAGTGTAGATCACTCGAACTCTTAGAATAACACTTAACGAGGGCGTGCATTTACCACTTTTCCCATATCTTGTGGTGTGAAAATTCCTTGATCGCCGTGTCTCTATCTGACCTTTATGTTTGGAGACTCCATTTTTATACCCGATTCGTCAATTCCTATATTTCATATGGCTACCACATAAAGACAAGTTGCATACTATGGCAAACAATTTAATACCCTTAGCATGGGTGCTAGAAAACTAGCTCACCTGAGGGTCAAACCAAATTTTTAGTGCAATCGTGGCTAAAACTATCAAAAAACAAACAGTCCTACAACTTCAAATCAAAAGTCTCTAATATTTTTAAACATTCACGAGACAAGACAAAAAAAATCCAGTCAATAAATACAAAATAAAAGTGTCAAAAATCAAAAAAATATCTCGAGTAAAAAATTACAAACAAAACAAAATCCCTCAAATAGTCATATTTTCACATATTTTAGACGAATCAATTCGCAGTTACCATGTCTCCATGCCCTTTGGTATGATCCTTTCATTCATTTAGGTGAGTGAGAGAGATACACAGATCTCCTGTGTCTTCTAACACCATTAGAACCTTCCACTCCATTCCATTTTTTCACCCTTGTTTATAATCTAAGAATTCGATGGATGTACACTAAGCTTATTATACGGTCACAAAAGTATTTTGTTTCTATAGTATTAGTTTTGCGTAAATCGCCGAGCTTGTTTCTGTAAAGAGGGCAAAACTAATTAAAATTCATAGGGAAAAAACAAAAACAACGCGCCTCGCGTAACCCACGTGCTTCTCGTGAGACACGAAATAAAACCGGCCCCTGGCCAGTTAAAATTAATGTCGTTATGCTCTTTGTCATACACGGATATTTCGATCCTTTCCAAACTGTGGTGCACGGGGAACCACGAATGGACAAAGGAGGGACAAGCGTGAAAACACGCCTTTGTGGAGTTGCCACCAACGCTTGTGGGAAGTTGGAACCGTTCGAATACTATATGTCATGTCAAGACACAAAGTGATGACATGAACACTAAAGAACTCGTTATCCTTAGCATTATATGTCTAGAATGACTCTCGTGGATGCAAATGAACATAGATGTTCACAGAGATCTGGAGTAAGGGGTGAGGGTACGTATTAGGAAGTTCTTTTGATTGAACACCTAATCCCGCCCGCCTCGATAGCGGCCTCTACTAATGATTAGGGAAAGTCTTCCGTTATCTATTTATTGTCGGTTTTATGCATGCAATGCTACATCCATGTTTTAATCCTAACATGTGAATTAAAACTATGTCAGTTGAACATGTACTTTAGCATTCAATTAGGTCGATGTTAAAATTAGATTGATTGCGTGTGAGAACAATTAGATCATACAATTTACAAGAGATTGAAATAAATTACAAAAGACCAAATATTACAATGGATCAGATTTCATGATCTATGTCGGAAATGCGTTCGAAAGATTTGAAGAAAAGGAAAATAATTAATAAAACTAAACGAATCAGATTAACATCGATAATACAATTAATAGTCGATTAATTAGCTATTTAAACTACATCAAAGCGAACCAGGAAGATCAGAGACAGAGACCAGCCCGGAACAGGCCCATCAGACACTGCGTCCTCTGGAAGAAGCGGAGGGGTTTGTGCGTTTGTTCGTGAGTTGGGTTCTGCCTATGAAGCCAGAATCGCAATCAATTAATGTTCGTTGGTGATTTACAGTTTGTTACGGATTTATAAGTCAAGTGGAAGTGATTTAATTAATTTTAACTATACTAAACTACGTCAAAGACGAATCTAAGGACTAGATATGAATGAATCTAACCTTAGAAGACACGATCTCAAATTAAAGGTGACAAAAACCCACTAATATCGACTGTTAGGGATCTAAATCAAGAAGTAGATAAAAAAATATGAAGCATTGTTTAAAAGGTAATTTACGAAAGACTAAAAAATAAAAGGTTTTGAAAATGGTTTTAACATGAATCCGACATGAACCTTACATAATTTTTACAATACAAAAGATAAAATAAAAAGACGGGATTATTAAACCCTCAGACTTACAAGTTGACGAAACAAGATATGAACTAAAGTATCGATTTAGGGACAGCTCGACTCGAATGTAAAGAAAGTGACCTCGTAAGAGGGTCGATTGATTAATTAAGATTAATTATTGTTGAGTTGGTCAAATTGGTAGGTCAAATGCAATAACGTGACGGGAAACCAGAAGGATCTGAGCTTACGTGGTCGATTAATCAAGCACGTAGTTGTCAAATTGCTTAGAGCAAGGTCTAGAATGCAAAGAGAGAGAAAGAAGGGGCAGAACACTCGCATACCTTGAAAGTGTGCACGAACCTATTCTTATATAGGGAGAAATCCGAAGAGTTTTGGAATAACTCGAACACGGAAAGATATCTAGAACATATTCCGGAAACAGGAAAGCAGAGCTTGGGAAGAGGCGCAGCAGGGACTGTGACTCTTAGAAGAGGCACAATGCTCGCTCCGTCATTTCTCAAGCAGTTTCCTACCTTGAAAGAAAGATTTACGCGTTTCTTGTATGGAATTGCGGTACATTTCGAATAAACTTCAATAAAATACAGACACATTTCACCAAAAAGATAAGTTTTGAAATATAAAAATATCCGAAATATTAAAATATGATTCTCCATGAGAAATCCAATTGTAGTAATTTGGACAAAACCCATTTGTATAAAGATGTTCTTGAACCTCAATGTCATGTAGATATATCATGTTTTCGCATTTACAACAAGGACACCTAAGTTTGTTTACTACTAAATCATACTCATCTTGTTGTTTAGCAAATTCAATAAACTCGGCAACCTGCTTTATAAATCTAGCGGTAGGACGTCTTTTCTTATCAATTCTTTCTTCGTACATCCATGTACGTTCCAATCTCTTCATTTTAATCTAAGTATTAACCAACACAACAAGTACAAATACTAACAAAATAAATATTAACAACACTAATAATATCAAAACTGACAACACTAATCAACACTATTTATAAAAAATACATATACTAACAACGCTAATCAAACCCCAAATATTAACAACACTAACACAAATAATCATATTTATCAAAACCTTAATACGAAATACACTATCACAAATTAAAATTATCAATACTAACAAAATAATACTAATAACACTAATATTATTAACTAACTAAAACTAATTTAACAACACTAATCAAAACCCCTATACTAACAACACTAACACAAATCATGAAAATTATCAAAAACCCATTACTAACAACACTAACACAAATCAAAATTAACAATACTAACAAAATTAATACTAATACCACTAATAATATTAACAACACTACCACTAATCAAACCCCAATACTAATAAAAATTACAATCACTAACACTAATTCAAACTTCACCAAATCCTAACTAAATAACATCTAAACACCTAATAATCATTACAAATCTTTAAATAAACCTATCAAATAATCAAAAACTTATGAAAATCACAACATAAACAACTAAACTTAACATTAATCTAAGAATTTGAAATTAAAACTATAAACATACCTTCACAAACTAAAATAAGTTGAGGAGTGATAGTTGGAGTGGTAGTGGTGGTGGACGGATTCCGGCAAAGAGTTGTGATCGGAGTGGTAGTAGAGGCGGTCGTCAGATTTAATGAAGGAAATCGGATTTTTTGTGTTTATTTTTGAAAGAGTAAAGTAAGAGAGATGGGGTTATTTTCGCGAAATCTGGCATATAACACATATTGACGACTAAAATAAAGCAGTCGCCAATTTGGGGAAACACATGTTGAAAGTTGATATATGGAAGATTCTGTAAGGATTGAATCATTCCGAGAATCTGCTCGGTAGTGGTGAACAAATATCTTGAGGATAAAAAAAATGGGCCCACGGATTGTGTATCCGGAAAACGGGTCTCTACTGAGATGATGTCACGACTCTGAAACATTGCGGGGCACGGGTCTTGAAAAATAACCAAAGTATGAGAAATAGAAGTCGGAGAAGAGGCGCATAAGACTTGGGCCCACAAGTAACGAAATTGTAACCAACGTTTCAAATTTAGGCGAAACATTGCTGGGGAAAAGGCGCAGCAAGAGCTGCGACCTTTGGAAAAGGCGCAGCTATTGCTGCGTTCCTTCCCAAGCTTTTCCCCTGTCTAGTAAAAGACGCTACCAGACAGATGCATCTTCATTCATCTGAAATCACAAAACTCGAATAAAACTCTCAAAACGCAACCCTAAATTTGCTGAAATCTTAATCTAATTACTCCATAAGCCATGGCAAACCGAGGTATGCATTCCTATCTCGCTTTAATCACTTATATTTGAATGATTTTGATTTTAAAATTGGGGTTTCCTTCCCCTGAATAGCTCGAAAATTAGAGCTAGCGCCTATTGGAGCTTTGTATGGTAGAAATTGACATTAGGAATGAACAATTGGCATTGTTAGGAACATAGCCATGTATTTGTTTTTTGTTTTCGTCGAATTTGGAACAAATGAGACGGATACTTACTAACTCGAAAACCGCATCGAAAAGCCCCTTAGGGTAGCTTATTTTGGATGAAACTTGGTGTTCTGGAACCCTTGTGTAGTGGGTAATCCTGTTGTAGCATTAGATTTTCAGCTTGCGATGGCGTCTGTAGGACGCTTTTCAAGGGTATAACCACTATTATAGCGAAATGCTGTCGAATTTTTGACTCTAACCCAAAGTAAGGCTTTGAATTTAGACTTGAGTTGACCCCTATCCTACATGTTTAGTCGGGTTTTTCGATGGAACGGTCAAAGATGACCATAAAACTATTTTAAAATAACTTGAATCGCTTTTAAAATGTTCTTGCCATTGTTTGAAACCGCTGAGGATTTGCTTGAACTGTTGGACATGTTTAAAATGTTGATATGTTTAAACTGTTGATGACTGTGCAAGTGATATTCCTTCTACGTCGGGGAGAGTTCCCATGGACATAGATCTTGAGCCTTCTTCTTCTCGTGTGGGAGAAGATACACCAGCCGAGGTGGTGCAGGAGAACGGGACGCCTGAGGATGAGGTTCCGAGGAGGATTAGCACGGGATGAGGTGGACACCATCTGGCGGGTGCACCTGAGTGCGTATATAAATGGGATGGTACACGTCTCATTTGGGCAGCGGCGAGCCCCCTGTCTTACAGGACGGTACAGAGCATGGTATGCCTTTGTGCTTTCTTGTCATCTTCCATATCCGATTGCCATTCTTTTTAAATGACGTTCTTGATTCGAATTTCAGGAAGCCGGGAACATGAGGTCCTTTTCTGGCTACACAACCATGATGGGGGCGTACGATAAGTTGACCGAGGAGGAGAAGACCCTCATTGGGGGAGGAGACTTTGGTGAGTTTGTCCGAGCCTTGAGGTCGATCAGGGCGATAAAGATTCGGACTAACATTTGCCTGATTCGGGCCTTCTTGAATCGTTACTGGGATACGACTTCGACCTTCCATATGCCTTTTTGGGAGGTCAGAGTCACCTTGGAGGATTACGGCATGATTTCCCGTTTTCCGTGTGGAGAGGAGAGCTTGGAGTGGCCGTCGGTGGCCATGAGGGTTGACTTGGAGGAGGTGAGACAACTGATAGGTTAGAACCTACCGGCAGGGGCGGCTGCTGTACCTGGGTAGGTGTCTAGCTCTTACGCTAGAGACTACTTTGCTGGTAGGACTCCGACCAGAGTGAGGATAGGTGGAGAGATAGTGGCTCCTCCTCCTTGTACAGCTGTGCTGAGGGCACGGCTTTGGTTGTTGTGGTTCTTGTCTTTGATTTACTTCAGAGACAAGGGGGAGAGGCCATCAACGAAGCTTCTTCCTGGGTCGCTGGGACTGGGTTACTCCCGGCTTTGCGGTCCTTACTCGTTACATAAGGGCCATGGTCAGGCCGGAGCTGATGAAGAAGGGGACTTCTCCTGCTACGGTCGGTCGTGGACTCTTGCTAGAGGTATGAACCTTTCTTTGCCTTATAGAAAGATCAATAACCTTGTTTTGATTGAAAGATCAATATTTTATTTTGACGTTGATACCGTTATTACCTTTTTTGCAGGCGTGGGTGTACTTCTACTTTCCGGGTTTCGCTTCCAAATGATGGAGCCTGAGTCGAGGCCATATCCAGTTGTGAGACACTGGGTAGTGTGCCGTAAGAAGAGCTAGCATTCTTCTTACGATGTCTATAGGAGGGGCGTGAATGCCTTGCAGTTGGAGCACGTGCGTATCTCCGACTGCTTTCTTTTCTGTCTTTCGTTTCCGAGGATGATCTTAGGAATGATCCTTTGTTCTTGTGATTCCGAACTAGATCATAGGAATGACCTCTTCATTCATTTAGAATTGGATCATAGGAATGACCCGTTTCATTTCTTTGTGTTAGTGGGTCCCTAGACCTTGGGTTGACTACCCGGACGCACTTGATTTCCTAGTTGAGGTCCTACGTCCTAGGAGCTCGAGTCGGTTGTTGCTGAGGACGCCCATGGGACCCGTGTGGTACTAGGGCGAGCGTTTGACTCGGCAGTGCTCCTGTGATGCTTTCACAGTCCCCATCGATCTTCTAGGGTCAATGTTTAAGGAGCCGTCTGACGTGGAGAGAGAGACTGACCTAGCTGATACTAGCGGGGACGCCCTTCTCCTTCCCACGAGGATTACCCAGGGTTTGTTCATCGGAGATTGGCGTACTGGCCGATTGTGGTAAGCATTGCTTCCTTTTATTGAATTAATTTTTGAGAATTGATATGTTGTTTATTGATGAACCTATTTGATCTTTTGCAGGAGATCGAGGTGGCGGGCGTCGAGCCCCCAGCTTACCCCGAGGTGCTTGAGTATATGGATGCGTCTGGCTCCACGACGATTTCAGAGCTTCGTTAATTCAGCGCGACGATAGCTGAGGTTAGTTTGGAGGAGTGGGAGCACCTCGTGAGGAGCGTGAGCTTCCAATCTATGACCATCCTTGTTGCATAGGAATGCATTTGTTTTTACTTTTATTTGTATTTGACTGTAGGTGGCCCCGTCTTGGCATGTTGCACTGTGGAGGGTGGCTAACCATTTGCGAGCTACAGCGGTTGAGGCACTTGAAGGTGGTCGGGACCGACAGGTAGGAACCAATCATTTCCTTTTCATTTATTGTTGCATTTTTTGTTTTTGAAACGAAATGGTTGACTGAAATGAGGCATTCTTTCACAGAGTGCGTTGGAGCGTGAGCAGGTAGAGTCTCGCGCGAAGGCTGCGAAGTCGCGAGAGGAGATAACTCGCTTGTTAAGGGAGCTACAGGCCCAGGATGCGAAGATTGCTGACCTTGAGATTTTAGTTGGGCTCACTGGCGATAAGGATTAGCCGTCTTTGTTTTGTTTGTAGACTTTGGATATTTTGAACTTTATTTTGTATTTGTTGTGCATTTGGATTTTTTTCGGGAGAGAGCCCCCAGTTTCGGATTTGGTTTTAGGGCGAGAGCCCCTAGTCTTGGAGTTGATTATAGGGCGAGAGCCCCCAGTCTTGCGTATATTCCTTTTTTGATTGTGTTACGATGACCGGAGTGACTTTCCTGGAAGATACCTTCTCTTCGTGCATGTTAGCTTAACGACATGTTTGGTAACTGATGGTTTCTGCCGTTACGCTGCCGGAATAGAATTCACATAAATTACATGTAGTGTATAACAAGTAATATACTCAAACATCTTACATGTGACATATCGGTAGCCTAAACTAGCGCGAAATGAGTGCCTGAAAATGACGAAATGCGAAAAATGTATGAAAATGTAAAAATAAATGTGACCGGCAATGGGGAGGGTTACCCCTAAAAAAAGAAAAGAAATGAAATATATAAGTTTAGAAAAATGGAAATGAGATGATTTTCCTAAAAAGAAAAGAAAAGAAAATTAATAAGTGTGCGGGATTGGCGAAAATGGATTTCATGATCTATGTCGGAAATATGTTAAAAAGATTTGAGGAAAAGGAAAATAATTAATAAAACTAAACAAATCAGATTAACAGCGATAATACAATTAATAGTCAAATAATTAGCTATTTAAACTACATTGAAGCGAACTAGGAAGATCAGAGACAGAAACCAGCCCGGAACAGGCACAACAGACAATGCGTCCTCTGGAAGAGGTGCAGGGGTTTGTGCGTCTGTTCCTGAGTTGAGTTCTGGCTGTGAAGCCAGAACCGCAATCAGTTAATGTTCGTTGTTGATTTGCGGTTTCTTACGGATTTATAAGTCAAGTGAAAGTGATTTAATTAATTTTAACTATACTAAACTATATCAAAGACGAATCTAAGGAATAGATATTAACGAATCTAACCTTTTAAGACACGATATCGAATTAAAGGTGACAAAAACCCACTAATATCGACTATTACGGATCTAAATGAAGAACTAGATAAATAAATATGAAGCAATGTTTAAAAGGTAATTTTGCGAAATACTAAAAAAAATAAAAGGTTTGGAAAACAGTTTTAACATGAATCCGACATGAACCTTACATAATTTATACAATATATAAGATAAAATTACAAGACGGGATTATTCGACCCTCAGATTTACATGTTTGACAAAACGAGATATGAACTGAAGTATCAATTTAGCAACAGCTCGACTAGAATGTAAAGAAAGTTCCCTCGTAAGAGGATAGATTGATTAATAAAAATTGATTATTGTTGAGTTGCACTACAAGAAAACAGCGTTCAGGCGACCAAAGTTGGCGACTGAATTTAGTCGCCAAAATGAATTTGACGACTGAAATTAGTCGCAAGGCTCAGTCTCAGGCCATAGACGCAAAATAGAATTCGGGCGACTGATTTCAGTCGCCAAATTGACAAAATGGCGACTAAGTTCAGTCGCCCAATTAGCGACAGTTTGTAAAAGTAGTCGCCAATTTGGTGACTGATATCAGTCTCCTATTGACAATTTCTGTCGCCAAATAGGCGACTGCTCTGGGCCTTCAGTCGCCAATTTGGCGACCACTTTGGTCCTTCAGTCGCTATGTTTGCGTCTGAAATAAGTCACCAATCAGTCGCCATGGCCATTAAAACAGAATTTTTTTGCAAAAAAGAAGGAGCTTTGGCGACTGAAAATAATCGTTATAAGAATATTTCAGTCACCAAAACCCCTGCTTTATTTGCAAAAAAAACATCTGTTTTCATCTTGCGATTTCATTACCATACCATGCACGTACAATACCAAACAACAACAGTTTCACACATTTACAACACTACAATGAGAAAACCAACACTCTCATATATAACATGAAAATCAAATCAAGTTTACAAATCTTGAAAAAGATTAAGAAATCCAAGTTTAAACATCTCAAATAACAAGTTTCTAAACTAAAATCAAAAGCCAAGGAAACCCATTTCGGCTTGCAAACCGCCACCTCCATTGGCATCATCATGATCTCGCCGAAAGGGATTCGGACCTTGGTTGCATGTGTTGAACAAGGTTCCCATAGCTTTAAACTGTTCTTTCATTTGTCGAACTTCTTCATCCCTTTCGGCGTTTCTTCTTCTTTCTTCATCTAGTTGGGCTTAGAGTTTACTTACGACTCCCGGCTCGTAAGTTTGTCTTCAAGTAGAAGGCATCCTTTCCCTTGGAGCTTGGTAGAATACATTCTTAGCCGAGCCAATTCTGTACACAGATCCCTACTTGAAACCCTCAACCAAGTCTAACCAAATCTCATTATCGGGTTTCTTGGGTTGCTTTGCTTTCTCGCCTAAAAATCCATGCTACAAAATATAAACACTATGATTAAAAATAGCTATAAAATAAGATAAACATTCACAAAAATGAACTTATTGTATAAATAAAAAAATAGTTTTAAACTTACATATAGTTCCTTGTCTTTCAGCTTAATCCAGTATCTTCTATCTTTTTGGAGTCAGGAATGGGTGTCAAGGAAGAGCTCCGGAGCCGTGGGCATGTTACCTTTTTTCTTCTTACCCTTCTAAATGAAGAAAGACATGTATAAAAAGATTTTAATAATAAAAAGAATTTAAGTTGTAATTTTCAAAAGGACGAAAAAGTGGATTAAAATGTAAACTTACACCCAAAACTAGATCCAAGAAAGATCTAGATCCTCCGTGATATGAAGGCCCAGCCGCTCCATCTTTCTTTCCTCCTCTTTTATTGATTGATGCTTGGACCGACTTAGCCATAAACTCCGGGATTTCACAATATTTCAGCATTGATTCATATGCACCACCTAAAATTTAAATTTATATTATAAAATATGATAAAATTGTATTAAATTATAACTATATTCAAATAACAAAAGAAATTAAATACCTCTCATATGCTCCGGCTCCTTCTTCCTCTTGACAACCTTATACATGTTGTCCTTTAACCGTCTTGTGCATGTCTCATTGTACCTTTCACGTACAATATACTCTAGTCCCCCGGCCAGTCAAATGTTTTCTACAAAAAAAACATGAAGTATTAGAAAAATAAATTATTAATTGAAAATTATAATAATATAAAAAAATATATACAAAAATATACCCTAAAGTTATTGAACCATTCCTCTTTTTGTGTGGGTGTAGCATTTGTCCAACAAGTAAGAGAAACGCCCGTCATCTTCATCTTTGTACTTTGAGTACAACCTCGCACAAAATTTTGAGCCGAAAACCTGAAAAATAATATATATATATATATATATATATATATATATTATTAAGTACAAGTATGCATTTATGTTAAATAATGAAAAATAATTATAAAATAATAAATTAAAGATATTGGTTGTCTTACCAAAAACCCGCGGGATCAAGTATCATATTCCCGTTCGAGGTGAACTGGATCTCCGATGCCTGATCAGATGACTCATCGCCGTTGGTCTATTCCTCTACCACCGGAACCTGATCAATAACCTCTGTATCCTCCTCGTCGACTGAAGAAATACTATGGTGTCTATTAGAACCGCCGCCACGTTGTCTACCTTGACCTCCCGCCATCTACAATTACACAAATATAATTGTTAGAAACTGTTAATAACATAAAATAAAACATAAAATAAAAACATAAAAATAATAAAAGCCTTTCAACCTAAAATATATATCTTTACCCAATTAATCATCATCATCAAAGTCGTCATCATCATCATCATCACCATTTGATTCATTCTTATCATCACTATCACCACCACCATCACCGTAAACTTGACCATCACCATCACCACCTCCACCTCCATCACCGTCAGCTTGACCATCACCATCAACTTCACCATCACTTTCACCTTCACTACCTTCACCTTCACCTTCACCTTCACCTTCACCGTCATCCTCGTTTTCCAAATCCTCACCCTCTTCATTTCCATTCTCATAAATGATTTCATCAGGTGGAGACAATATAAACCCGCTAGATACTATTTGTTCTTGAAAAAATGTTATATCTACTTGTGAGCGTGCTTTTGTCCTAAAGATTGCACACCATTGCTTTTGATTTCTATCATTCCTCGTGCTTGGATAAGAAGCGATATATACTTGATTGGCTTGATGTGCGAGTATAAATGGATCATACTTTGAGTATGTCCGGGTATGATTCACTTCGAGGAGTTTATAACGTTCATGAACTTTCTTATTGGCCACAGAGTTGTCCTTCTATTCACACTTAAATAAGACAGTTTTATAAGAACGCTGACGCCCATTATAGCTCAACTCAAAGATATCCTCAACTATACCATAGTATTCATTGTCATCAAGAGAAGAAATAGTAACACCATAATTGCACGTCGCCTTATCTTTACCGTAGTTGAATGTATGGAAATTAAATCTGTTGACGGAGTAACGATTCCACGTTTTAACCATTCGTGAAGGACCAAAGGCCAAAGTCCTTATCAAATCATCTTAGATATTTAACTCAATTACATGGTTCCGAAACCTATGCTGCAAATTGATCCTCATGGTTTGTAACAACCCGAAAAGTGCCCAATTTTTCTAGTAAAAATATTTACTAACACTTTTCAGTAGAACGTAAGTTTTTAAAATAGGAAATTTTGTTCGGAGTCCTATTTTGAAATTCCGCGTTCGTATTTGGAATTTCTGGGAGATTTCATGAAAAGACCGTTTTTAGTCATCTTTGACTTTTCTTGACTTTTTAAGTCGTCTTTGACTTTTCCTTGACTTTTAAAAGTCGTCATTGACTTTTTCTTGACTTTTAAGTCGTTATAAACTTTTCTTGACTTTTAAGTCATTTTTGAATTTTCTCGACTTTTAAGTCGACTTTGACTTTCGTTGACTTTTCCCGACTCGCCTTGCAAGTTTGAAGACCGAAATTTTATTTAAAAAAATAATATTTTTGATTTATTTTTATTTAGATTTATTAAGATTTATCATAATTTAATATAATTATTTTGAATTTATTCGGAATTTAAAGAATAACTTATACGGTTTTTAACCGATCGTCATTTAACTATTCCCGACGCATCGTAAATCGCGCAACAAAATCGAAACTCGACTTTGGCATGAGTCACACGCCTATGTCATCGTTTTCCACTCACAACTAGATATTTTATTTGTTTTGATTAAACTAATAATAATATCTAGATATTTAGTTACTTTATTGATCAGTTAACGAAAATTACGCAAATCGTTTACAAAACTGACCCGACAAGCACTTATCCACACGGCTCAACCTCCCTCTAATAGCCCTTGATATTTTCATTACTTTTGATTACAATATCATAATATCTAGATATTTGTTGTAATTAACTTAATCGTTAATTATATTTAATCAATTACCGTAAAATAATTATTAAACGCGAGTCAATTACGTAACAACAATTTCAAAACTCGACATCCTTATTTGCCTATAAACACACGGCTCAACCCACTCTTCCTTACACACTAACAACTTTCCATTTTACAATAAATCAAATTAAGATCAAAATATCACTTTCTTTAATCGTTCTTCGTGTTCTTCGTCGTTCATCATTTGTTCTTCATCGTTCTTGAGCAAAACCTTCATAAAATCTTCATTTCTTAATTAAATCCTTCCTATCTTATATTTCTAGACTCTCCTCTTCGCTCTCCATCTTCACGTACGGTTTAATTTCAATTCCGTCAAGATCGTTTTCAACACTTTAATTATGAGAAATTAAGTTTTATGTTCTAATAATGTTTTTCTTGTCATTTCTTATAGGGGAAGATTTTGAAGACGAGTTTGGAGACTCGTATATTTTGGGTGAAGATTAGTAGAAGGGTTTCTTAATTATATACTTCTTATTATTTTGGTGCTAAGTGGTTTGCTAGCTAAGGTAACAATTCCGTTTTACTCGACGAAATAATGTCACATAGCCTTTAGTTTTGTTCATGTTATGGTTATTTATGATTTTAGTTAGTAACATAGCCTTTAGTTTTGTTTCTTTTGGATTTTGGTTCATCTTTGTTTTGGTTCATGTTTTTATGATTTGTGGATTTTTAGTAGTAATATGATAAGGAGTTGTTTTATCATGTTATATGAATTTTGATGATTTTTAATAAGTTATGATTTTTATGTTGTCTAGGAAATTTTAATATGTTTAGTGTTCTTGATGAATTTTGATGATTTTTATTAAGTTATGATTTTTATGTTGTCTAGGAAATTTTTAATATGTTTAGTATTTTTGATGAATTTTGATGATTTTTATTAAGTTATGATTTTTATGTTGTCTAGGAAATTTTTAATATGTTTAGTGTTCTTGAGGAATTTTGATGATTATTCATAATATTGATTTTTGTATGATGATGGTTAGATTGGTTGTTAAAATAGTTGTTTGATGATTAAAGCATGTTGGAAATAATTTGGTATAAGTTGTTGTTGGGAACCGTGTTGGGGGGCACTAAACCGGACCAAACCAGACCGGTCCAGGCCAGTTCAGACCCGGTCTGGGTTGGTCCATGGTGGGTCCGGGTTTTGGTCTTTGGGTTGTGTCGATGTTTGATTGTTTAATTGTTGTTTTGACGGGTTTTAAATATGTTAAGCATGCGGGAAAATATTAGAAATCGGTTTTAGAAATTTTAATCAAAACAGCCATTTTAGCCCAAAACAGGCCGTGGGGCCCATCCAGGCCCATGTGGGGTCCGGCCCAACTCAGCCCGTGGGTCCTACTTTGGGACTTGTGACGGTTTTTGAGTTATCGTCATTTTTATCGCGTTTTGTAATAATTAGCAAGCGAGAAATATTAATAAGTAAAATATTTAATTAAAAAGGTTTTCATTAAATTATTATTTCTCACATGTTAGAAATTATAAGACGAGACCGTAGTTTAATTTAAGATCCTTTTAGTCAAACGGGTTTTGGTATGATAGAATAATTCAATTGTTAGACAGTCAGTATTACTAAAATAACATCGAAATGAAGATGTTGATGTTATCGGTCTATGTGGGGAAAAGACTCGTTTCTAGCCGGTTTGATCCAACGGGTTTGGTCAAACAAGATCTAGTCAGAGCCCCGATTTGACTGATGACCCGTTCGGGGACCGGGTGGTAGGGGATTTGTATTCAGTTAAGTGGTATGTAATTATTGACTGAGCCTTAGTTAGATATGAGGCGATATGATATTTGAATATGATAAACTTTTTTTGCAAATAGTCACATTTGATAGGGAGTTTTCCGTGACTGTTTAATTATTGAGTTGGTGTCGTTGTTGACCAAGTACCCATAGAGATATTAATGAGAGTAGATGGCGTCTGGACATTCTAATTCTAGAATGAGTAGCGTGGACATGACATTGAGTAGGCTTACTGTCTTAAACGAGTATTATGTCACATAGATGCATAGCCTGTTGTGTCTCGGCTTGGGGTTGATAATCCAAGTCGGGGCATGGCTGCCTAGTTCCACTTGGGAAATGGCAGCCAGCTTACGTACTAGCCATCTCTGCTTTAGGGGTCGCCTAGTAGGTTTCTCATAGGACGGTTATGGTCATGGGCACGGGGAACGGAAATAGCTTTGTCGCTAGTATGATCAGTCTAGGATTGGATGTTTTCCTACCTCTGTGGTATAGCCTCGAGTTACAGAAGTAGACTATCGCACGGTCTAAGAACTTATGCCTGTTTGTAGAAGTATTGGTCTTTCATGTTTGTATGATTCTATGAGTTTTAGAAGGTGAGATGCAAGCCGGCTAAGATTGATAGAGTTTGGATTCCCGATTGTTAACTGATTCACATGATTACGTGTTGATTAGGGTTTGAGTGTATCAGGGCCATGTTACATGGTAACCGCTGAGCCAGCATACCAGCTTCCCTACCTCGAGTTATATTTTATTATCGGATTCACATGATAGCTTTCATATGATAGGTTATATGTTAGTTATTTGTTTCATAACATGAAAAGCATATCATATATGTTAAAGTTTTGTATTTCCCATATACATTGCTTTTATGTTATTCATGTTTAATTAAACTCGACATTTCGTGGCTGGGAGAACTCGGAGTTACTCCCCACTGACTGTGGCTTCCGTGTTTATATTTAATGCGGTCGAACAGGTGGTGAATGCATATTTTGGGTACATGGACGAGCTAGCGAGCGAAGTATTTACCTTGGACCTATATTCGGTTCATAGTTTGTATATTATTGTACACTCTTTTTATTTCCGTATTTATACGGGAGATATGTCTCCCGTCTTGTATATTTCTTTTGTAGAATATTATTTACGTTTTGTAATGAACCTTGTTATTATGACACCCTTGTTATATATTATCATCTTTTATGTATTTAAATTTTTTTTTTCCTTTCCGCAAATTTGAGGGTGTCACATGGTTACTCCAAACATCATCTCTACTCACATTAGGATGTGCTTTAATAAAGTCATTCCTAAACTCCGTTTCATATGATTCCGAAATCTCACAATTAGAAAGAACGTAAAGGTGAGCTCGATCATATTCTTTGTCATCCAGATATCTTGTTCCCTCAATTGATGAACAACCTTCATCATCATGCATATGGAAAAACTCGGGTAAACTTGTCTCACGTTCATCCCCTTTATCAACACTCAAGTATTTTGATTTGGTTTCTTTATGTTTTTCAAAGTAAAGAGAGCAAAAATTTGCAATCTCTAATCTTCCGTTAAATACGCATTGCATATAACGAAGATCCCAAAAAATACTTCTTTTAAACCAACCAATTTTCTTCTTTTTCAGCTCATCCGTCTCTGCTTTAGTACAATCAACAGTACATGACAAATCACAAACCATATCCCACACCTTATCCCCGGAAGTCGATCTGAAGCATGATTCCGCTCCACTTTACTTTTTCTGAAAGCTTTTTTGTTGCTCCTAAAGTCACGCCTCTCCGGGAAGAATTGTCTATGACAATCAAACCAACTCACTTTTCTGGAAAAAGGAAGCGAAAATGCTTTGCTTTGGTACATGCAACAAGGACATGCCATTTTTCCCGCGGTATACCATCCAGATAGCATACCGTAGGCGGAAAAATCATTAATGCTTCACAACAGTGAAGCTCTTAGTTGAAAATTTTGCTTTAGTGACACGTCATATGTTTGCACACCTACTTCCCACAATTGTTTCAATTATTCCCCCAAAGGTTGCAAATAAACATCTAAGGCGGTTTTTGGATTATCAGGACCAGGAATAATTATTGACAAGAAGATGAATTGTTTTTTCATACATAACCAAGGTGGTAAGTTGTATGGAGTGACCATTACGGGCCAAGAAGAGTACTTTTTACCAAACTGACCGAATGGGGCAAAGCCATCCATACACATGCCAAGTCGCACATTACGGGCTTCCTCGGCAAAGTCGGGATAAAGCATATCAAACCGCTTCTATTCCTCTCACTCACTCGGATGACACATCTTTCCCGGAGTACGAGGATTTGCTTTGTGCCATCTCATTTGGTCGGCAATGTTTTTGGTAGCAAACATTCTTTGAAAACTAGGAGCTAGAGGAAAGTAAGTTACGGGGTTTTCGGGTATTTGTTTCTTACTCTTTTCACCTCTTTTTTTTTCATTCTTTCATTTTTTACCCTTCAAGACAATACTTCCCTCAATTGTCTTATATCTACCCTTTTGACATTTCCTACACTTGTCAAGAAAGACATCATCCTTCCAAAAGAGTATACATCCATCGGGACATGCATCAATCTTGTAATGTGGAAGTTGTAGACCTTTCATTACTTTTTTGGTATTGTAGAATGATCGGGTCATGACATTATTATCGGGGATAACATCCTCAACCAAAGAAGTAATGCCATCAACACAATTAAAGGGCAAATTGTACTCACATTTCAAAGTTACTATCCTAGAGGCGGCTTCTAACAATGACATTTTGCTCCCTTCATATAGTGGTTTTTCAGAAGCCTTTAACATGTCAGAAACGGCTTTTGCTTGTGGGTGTGGTTCTTCTTCATTCATTAGTATATGATCATTATTGAAAATATTATATTCAAAGGCATCAACTACCATATCTCTATATGGGTTATCATTTTGTGGGATTTGAGATTGATCGGGAAGTGAAAAATATGATTCTCCATGAGAAATCCAATTGTAGTAATTTGGACAAAACCCATTTGTATAAAGATGTTCTTGAACCTCAATGTCATGTAGATATTTCATGTTTTCGCATTTAATAGAAGGACACCTAAGTTTGTTTACTACTGAATCATACTCATCTTGTTGTTTAGCAAGTAATTTAATAAACTCGGCAACCCCTTTATAAATCTAGCGGTAGGATGTCTTTTCTTATCAAGTCTTTCTTCGTACATCCATGTACGTTCCAATCTCTTCATTTTAATCTAAACACAACAAGTACAAATACTAACAAAATTAATATTAACAACACTAATAATATCAAAACTGACAACACTAAACAACACTATTAATAAAAAATACATATACTAACAACACTAATCAAAACCCCAAATATTAAAAACACAAACATTAATCTAGCATATAACATGGATTCCGGCAAAGAGAAGGGGTCGGAGTGGTAGTAGAGGCGGTCGTCGGATTTAATAAAAGAAATCGGATTTTTTGGGTTTATTTTCGAAAGAGTAAAGTAAGAGAGAAGGGGCTGTTTTCGCGAAATCTAGCATATAACACAGATTGGCGACTGAATTAAAGCAGTTGCCAATTTGGCAACTGAAAGCAGTTGCCAATTTGGCAACTGAAAGCAGTCACCAATCTGCTTTTCAGTCGCCAAGTTGGCGACTAAATTCAATCGCCCGAGTATTTCATGTAAAATTTTCTAGAATGCTACAGTCGCCAATTTGGCGACCACTTTCAGTCGCCCGTATATTTTTTCAGTCGCCAATTTATCGACTAATTTAAGCAGTCGCCTTTATTAGTTGCCCGAAATGAGAATTCTTGTAGTGTTGGTCAAATTGGTAGGTCAATGGAATAACGTGACGGGAACCCAGAAGGATCTGAACTTACGTGGTCGATTGATCAAGCACGTAGTTGTAAAAAATGCTTAAAGCAAGGTCTAGAATGCAAAGAGAGAGAAAGAAGGGGCGGAACACTCGCGTGCCTTGAAAGTGTGCACGAACCTCTCCTTATATAGGGAGAAATCCGAAGAGTTTTGGAATAAGTCGAACACGGATAAAAATCTAGAAAATATTCCGGAAACAGGCAAACAGAGCCGGGGAAGAGGCGCAGCAGGCACTGCGACTCTTGAAAGAGGCGCAGCTCCTGCTGCGTCATTTCCCGAGCAGTTTCCTACTTAAAAAGAAACATTTCCGCGTTTATTTTATGGAATTACGGTAGATTTCGAATTCTTTTCAATAAAATACGGATATATTTTACCAAAAAGGATAAGTTTTGTAACATTAAAAATATCCAGAATATTCTCGAGCGTTCAGACACGGTTTTGAAAGACGGTTTATAGAAAATGAAGCGGTTTTTACCCGGACTCCAAAATGCCTCTAATGACTTTCAAAACAACTGTATCGGCACGTAGATGACGCCCAAGGAGTAGACACAAGTGTTTGAGCTATCACTTGACGATAAACTTTATGAATTGTCATAAATCGTTCCGCGTACCAAACATGCGGCCCAATCAACACTGGGTGGTTGGCGAAAGGTGTAGATTTGAGCTATCTACACTCTTCCATTTTAACATTTGGCCATCGTCATGTCATCAAATAAACTAAATTGTACTTATTTTAGGAGTAAGTAAAAAGCACATGCTACCTTTTTCTAAGTTCATTACAAGCTCTTACTTCGAACGATTATTCTTTTACATTTTTTTGAACTACACGCAGGTTTTGATTTCTTGTTTTAATGAATACGTAGGCAATCCTTCACAGGATTCAACCCATAATTATTTTAAATGTCAATAGAAGGACATATGCGTTTTCATTTGCAGTTCGACAAGAATAATAAAGGAAAATCTCATCAGTTTCTTAACTAATTTCATCTAGGATATCCTAGCCCTTGTCGGGTTCGCTTTTCAAGACGGAAGTCGACATGGCCGCCAAATGAGCACACTTATTCGTTTTCTTTCATTTTTTTAAGGGATTAATTTCACTCCTCTTTCTTTCCATTCTTTCAAACACTTACACATGTCTGGTCATTTCAAACAGCTATACATTTTCTTTGAAATTCCTTTTTAAGGGGTAGCACGTTTTGCGCCAGTTTAGGCCACCAATATGTTTACTTGTAAATTATCTAAATTCTATGTGAATTTCGGCAGCATGACGACAGAAACCGTCGCCTACCAAACCTTCTTTTAGACTAACCTGCAGGAACTAAGAACACCCACCAGCAAAGGCCCTCAGGCCATCAGATACATTCAAAAGGAGGCAGATACATCAAACAAGGGGCTTTCGCCCGAGACTAAGTCAAAATCCAAAACGTACAAAAATAATCCAAAATTTACAAATAAACAGCAAAACAAAAGACAACTACTCCTCATCGCCACCCAGGTCGGCTACAGTCGTCTCAAGAGCGGCGATCTTAGTGTCGCTGGCCTCCAGCTCCCTCAACAGACAAGGCGTCTCCTCCTGGGACTCCGCCAACTCCCCCTCCAAGTATCTCTGTGGAGAAATGCTTCATTTCAATAATTTCATTTCAAAATACAAAAAGATACAATAAGATGGAAAGGGAATGAGAGGTTCATAACTGTCAATTCCGGCCACCTAAGAGCGCCTCGATGGCCGTAGCCCGCAGGCGGTTGGCCACCCTCCACAACGCTACGTGCTGAGACGGTTTCACCTGTATTCAAATGTAAATAAGGGTCAAATCAAATGCATTCCTATGCTATAAAAATAATGAAGATAGCCAAAGTTAGAGGCTTACCCTCCTGAGTAGATACTGCCACTCCTCCAAGCCAGCGTCGGTCACCGCCTCGCTAAAGTCGCGGAGCACCGAGATCACCGTGAAGCCGGCCGCGTCAGTGTACCCTAGCACCTCGGGGTAAGCTGGGGGCTTGACGCTTGCCACCTCGATCTCATGTAAAGATCAAATGGCTCTTTAATTGACAATCGTTCGTCACTTTTCAAACCAATTCAAAAAAACAACAAGAAACAAGCAATGCTTGCAGGGATCCCCTTTCAAATATACAATCCGTGGGCCCGCCTTTTATCATTAGGATGTTGCTCGCCAAAACCGAGCAGATTGTTGGAGTAGGTGTCCTCCACAATAGTGCGCCACATAATAAATCTCATTTAAGGAATATAATTGGAATATTTATTGACTATATATATGATTAGTCCGTTGATTAAAGTAAATCAATAACAGTTGGCTGACTAGAGTTTGACGTTATTGTCGTATGACGGCGGTGATCCACTGATCCCTTTCGGTCACACCTATAGGATGAAATCCAAATAGTAACTAATTGTTTGTATATGATACAGTTAATTAGTCCATTACATATATTCGATATGTACGAGAGTTAATTATTAGAAATTGAGTTGTGAACTCAAATTCGATTAAGTTTATTTTTCAATTATGCGATAATTGACTAATAAATTTATATCTTATTTTAATATGATTAAATAAGATTTAACTTAGTAATTAATCGTTAAATTACTAAATTAGTTGACGTTTTGAGATAGAGGTAATTAGTTAATTACATTTACAAGGAGTTGTAAAATAAATTAACTAAGCATTGTGGGACACATTATATATTGATATAATGGTAAAATATTACTTAAAATGTTAAGTACATATTATTTATTTAATTGTGTCATATAATTGTTATATGATCAAATTAACACTTAATTATACAAGATAATTATGCATATGATTAATAAGTATTTGTGGGACAAATATCAAAAAATCAAAATGGACCATAATAAGGCACTTGTGGCCGGTTATGGCACATGTAGGAAGAAATGATTTTGTTCTTTTCGTCTTACACAATTCTCCTTTTGATTGTGACATTACCTACATATTTTAATCATACTAACATTTCCTACACTCCACCTTATTTGCATGTGAATAAATTAAAGAAAATAAGAGGCCATTTTGCATGCAATGGTCCGGCCATAGTGGCCTTATAATGAACAATAGTTGTTCATTTTTCATTACTTCATTTTGTGCATTATTCACACTTCTCTCTAAAAAGTCTTCCTCTCACTAAAACTCTCATAATACTAATATTTCCTAAGTATTACTAGTGTAGTAATGACAACACCAAGTTATGTCGTGTCTAGTAGCATTTTTTAGAGTCTTTCGTTTTACTTTTTACGGGTCATTAGCGTTATTTTATGTTAACTTTAGTTTTAGTATTTATGTTATTATTTAGTAATTTGAGCCAATTTTGAGAGTCAAACCCGAAAGTCAATGAAAGTCAAACCCGAAACCCGAGACCCAAAAACCCGGAAATTGGAGTGGGCTAGCAATGACTCATCAAGGCATGAAGACCAAACCCAATGGGTCAATGGAAGTCAAGGCGGGGCCAAAAAGTCCATGGGTCAACGAAAGTCAAGAAGGAAAAGCAAAGGAAATCGGGCAGCATACGACGCAGCCTGCGTCAGCATGACGCAGCCTGCGTCATCACGACGCAGCCTGCGTCATAGGACGCAGCCTGCGTCCTTTCTCAGCACGGGATTTCTTCATTTCTCTATCTTGTTTTTTGGAAGCCCACCTTTCAAGGCCCCTAGGTTTGCGGACCAAGGGTATTTAAGCAGAAAACTGAAGAGAGAGAAGGGAGCCAAGCATACAACATTGAACATCATATTTTTCCTTAGAAATTCTCTACTTTGTTCTTCAACTTTGGCTCTTGTAATTTGGTTTTATTTAGAAATTGGTTGTAATATGAAGACTATGGGTAGCTAATCTTTTCATTACTTGGTGTAATTTGAACAAGTTCACACCTTTAGCATTGTATGACTCTATAATCCTCTTCTTCTTTATTTAATGCAATTTGTTTATGTTAATCTTTTATGTTGAGTGAATGAATGTTTGGTTTGACTAGCTTGACATTTTGTTTACTTGATAAATGCTTGTTCTTGGTAGGAATTGTCACCCTATGCTTGAATGTGTGAAGTAGACTTGAAAGGCTTCATCTTTGGTTTAAAAGTTTGAGTCTTTTGAGAAATAAATTGTATGTTGTGTGATTTTTACATGGTTTAATGTTGAATTGCATAATTCTAGCTTAATCCTTTGGTTGAATGCTTAAAGCTTACTCCTTTGTTTATGCTTATGTTTTAATAAGTGTGGATTTAGTTGTAAAGGGTCAATTTTGGGTGGTTTAATTCATATTGACTATTTCTTAGGAGGTAGTATTAGATAAATAAGAGGAGAGGTAGAAAGGAGTCATATTTGCTAATTGTTGTGTTACTTGGGATAGTTACACTAAGTATTTTCTCTCAGATTTGGTTAATTGCATTGAAGGTGTTTGTGCAAGTGCCTAAACTAGAATCTCATGTTTCATGTTAACTCATCTTTTTACCCAAATTCCCCCATTTATGTTTTCCTACATGTTTTCCATTGTGAATATCATAGTTTGTAATTAATCTAAGTCTTTGTTTTAATTAGTGTCTTAATTAGTAATTAGTGCTTTAAATTGTGATTAGATTCGTTAGTTTTGTTAATTGATATTTTGCAAGAGTCTAGATTAGATTATTTTTAGCTAATACCGCTTTCCCTTGGGTTCGATCCTTTTCTTACCCTTACTACCCTTTTTAATTAGGTTGGTTTGAGTCTAGATTTGGTTTTATAAATTGTTATTTGGCCTAGCTAATTTGCGGAATTAACGACACCGTATTTTAGCACCGTCAAATTTGGCGCCGTTGCCGGGGAAGGCAATATAGCTAAATTTCAAATTGAAACTCTTGTTAGTGTCATACTTTGTTTAGATTGTTTTTCAAATATTTCTTTTTGTATTGTTTGTAGGTTACTTGGTGTTGAAGTTACTAATTGTGTGGGTGAGTTGTTTTTAAAAGTTTATGCCTAGGTCACAAGAGGGACTTGGTGACCAAGACATTGATCCATCCTCAAGTAGCATATCCAATTGGTTGTTTTCGAATCCCCTCTATAGGAGACCCTTTTGGAGGGAGCCTAGTGAAGAGGAGTTGGAGAACAATATTTTTCAAGAACAACAAGAGCAAGTGTTTGAGTCACCTCCTAAGATACCATCCCCGTTGAACATCCTCTACCCTCCCAATATGGATGATAATAGAACGATTGGTGAGATCCGGGCAAGAAACTATGAGGAGCAACCGCTATGTATCGCATACCCTCCCATGGGGGATGTAAACTTCGAGCTCAAGGGGTTCTTTGTCCATAACTTGCCTATATTCCACGGAATGGTGGGAAATGACCCCAATAGGCACTTGGCCGAATTCCACATGATTTGCCAAGGGGCCATTCCCCAAGGAGTGACCGAAGACCAATTTAAGCTTAGGGCATTTCCGTTCTCTCTACAAGATGCCGCTAAGGAATGATTATTTTGTCTTCTGGCCCATTCCGTCACCACTTGGGTGGGTTTGAAGAAGAAATTTCTTGTGAAATATTACCCGGATTCGAGGCATAATCACTCAAAGAAGCTCATCACTACCACTGAGCAAGACATGGGGGAAACCCTTTATGACTATTGGGAGCGTTTCAAAAGCCTTGTAGCTAGATGCCCATATCATGGGATGTCGGGGGACGATTTATTGACGGCCTTCAATGAAGGGTTGTGCCAAAACGACCAACGGATGATCATTGCCGCCACCGGAGGTGGATTTGATACACTTAATGTGGCCGAGGCCAACAACATTATTGAGAAGTTGGCAATGAGCACAAGAAGCTACGGGAGGAAGAATGAAAGGGGAGGAAGCTCTAGAAATGTATCTTCCATGGAATTATGCCTCTCAAAATCACAAAATCATGCAAGAGATGGGTGAACTCAAAAGCATGGTGTCCAACTTGGTTGTCAACAAAAGTAGCTCATTTTCTCAACACCCCGAACCACTTGAATGTTCATATTGTGGAGGTGACCATGCTACAATTACATGTTACATCATGATTGAGCAAGGAGCCACTATGGAGAGATTCAATGCCATGGGGTATGGGAATTACAATGCTAGAAACCCAAGTGGTGGAGGAATGTATAACCAAGTGGGAAACCGTGATCTTTTGGGGTGGGGAGGAGACAAGTCAAAGAGTTTCAAAAATGGTCAATTCAATGACTTGAGAGCCCAAAATCCAACCCAAAACCGAAACTCTAATTTCAACCAAAATCCCCAAAGAAATTTCAACAACCCAAGACCCAACAACTCAAATTTTCCAAATAATTCTCAATCTCAAAGACAACCAAACCAAGGTCCCATTCAAGGGAATTCTTCTTCTCAAGGGAACTTGAGTGACATCTTGCAAACACTCCTTGCCAATCAAGAGAAAGATAGGGAGGAGGCAAGGAGGGATAGAGAGGAAGCAAGGAAGGATAGGGAGGCTAACAACCTTAGGGTGAGTAACTTGGAAACCCAACTATCCCAAATGGCCTCAAATTTGTCAAAATCCCAAGCCTCAAGCTCCACAAGATTCCCATCTCAAACCATTCCCCTACCTAGGGAAAATGCTAGTGCCATGACCTTGAGGGGAGGCAAAGAGTTGGAAGTAAACCCCCTTGGAAAAGGAAAGGAAAAGATGAAGAATCTTGAGATGGAAACCTTAAAGATTGAAGACCAAGGAGAATTGGTGGTTGGTCATGAAGAGATATCGAAGAATGAAAAAGGGGCATCCACAAGCAAGGACCCCAAGGGAGACACTTCAAGGAAGGGCAAGGACACTATTGAAGATGATGAAGTGGAGGAGTACATACCTGAAGTCCCATTTCCTAGTGCTTTGATAAGCACTAGGAAGTATGCCAAGGAGAATGACTAATTTGAGACTTTCCGGAAATGTGAGGTAAACATTCCTCTTCTTAACTTGTTGAATAGTGTCCCTAGGTATGCTAAGTTCTTGAAAGAACTTTGTACACCTAGGAGAAATCCTAAGAAAGGAACCCATAAGGTTAGGGTGAGTGAACATGTGTCGGCCATTTTCAAGCAAAATTTACCCAAGAAATGTGGAGACCCGGGCATGTTCACTATCCCTTGCACTATTGGAGGAAAAAGTTTTAAACGTGCCATGCTAGACCTTGGGGCTTCTATAAACGTCATGCCTCTATCTATCTATGAGACCCTAGGCTTAGGACCTTTGTCTAAGACCGGGGTAGTCATTTAATTAGCCGATAGGTCTAGTGTTTACCCCAAGGGCATGGTAGAGGAAGTGCTAGTGGAAGTCGATAATCTTGTCTTCCCGGCGGATTTCTACGTCTTAGATATGGAATCTAGCTCTAGTGCCACCCCTCTCCTTCTTGGTAGGCCGTTTATGAAAACTTCAAATACCAAGATCGATGTTTCAAACGGGTGCTTGACTATGGAGTTTGAAGGGAAAAGATTAACTTACAATATATATGACTCCATGAGGCACCCTAGTGACCATCAATCTTTTTTCTTCTTGGATATCTTTGAGCCATTAGTGAATCAAATGTATAAATTTTGTGATAGAGACCCACTCGAGGTAGCTTTAACTAACCACATGGAAGAGGAAGGTTTGCGTTTGTTGTTGGCCGTTGATGTGCAGGAATGTCTTGAAGACTTGGAAAGGGAAGAGCCCATAGAAACATATGAGGAACTCAACGTCATAGAGATGCTGAAAACAGGGCAAACCAGTGCTCGACGCAGCCTGCGTCGTAGGACGCAGCCTGCGTCGCACGACGCAGCCTGCGTCCTGAGCTGGCAAACCTGTCCGAGTTGTTTGCTTTGAGTATTCCACTCCACAAGCCCCTCCCTTCCATTATCCAACCCCTGAAGGTCGAGTTGAAGACCCTCCCAAGCCATTTGAAGTACATCTTTCTAGGGGACAAGAACACCCTACCACTTATTATTTCAAGCACACTCACCGAGGACCAAGAAGACAAATTGGTATCACTACTTCAAAAGCATAAGGAAACATTTGGGTGGAGCATAGCGGACCTAAAAGGGATAAGCCCGGTGACTTGCATGCACAAGATACGGCTTGAAGTGGATGCCAAACCGGTCCGACAACCCCAAATGAGGCTCAATCCACCCATGGCGGAGGTAGTACAAGAAGAGGTAATTAAGCTATTGCAAATGGGTATCATTTTCCCTATTTCCGACTCTCATTGGGTTAGCCCAACTCAAGTCGTACCCAAAAAGGGAGAAGTGACGGTAGTCAAGAATGCACAAGGAGACTTGGTCTCCACCCGACCACAAACCGGTTGGAGGGTGTGTGTTGACTACCGCCGCTTGAATGCGGTTACATTGAAAGACCATTTCCCGCTACCATTTATTGATCAAATGTTAGAAACACTAGCGGGAAAAGCTTTCTATTGTTTCCTTGACGGGTACTCGGGATATTTTCAAATCCCAATCGCACCCGAGGACCAAGTCAAGACCACATTCATATGCCCATTTGGTACATTTGCTTATCGTCGTATGCCCGTTGGTTTGTGTAATGCACCGGGAACTTTTCAACGGTGCATGTTGAGTATTTTCTCCGACTATGTAGAAAGAATCATAGAAGTATTCATGGACGATTTCACCGTCCATGGGGACTCCTATGATGCATGTCTAAAACACCTTGCTCTTGTCTTAGAGCGATGCCAAGAGTCTCATCTCATTTTAAACTCCGAAAAATGTCATTTTATGGTGACTAGTGGCATCGTTTTAGGACATGTAGTGTCGGAAAGGGGGGTTGAGGTGGATAAGGCTAAGGTTGAAATTATCAAAACCTTACCTTATCCCTCTAACACCCGAGACATTAGGTCTTTTCTTGGACATGCCGGTTTCAACCGGAGATTTATTAAGGATTTTTCCAAGATTGCTAACCCCTTATGTAAGCTTTTGCACAAAGAAGCGGAGTTTGCTTTTGATGACTCATGTAGGAAAGCATTCGATGACTTGAAGGAGAGATTGGTCACCGCACCAATTATTCAAGCACCACGATGGGATCTTCCATTTGAAATCATGACCAATGCAAGTGACTATGCATTGGGAGTGGTTTTGGGTCAAAAGAGTGACAAGGGACCCCATGTGATCCAATATGCTTCTACCCTCTTGAATGATGCTCAAAAGAACTATTCTACGACAGAGAAGGAGTTCCTTGGTGTGATTTATGCTCTAGAAAAATTCCGATCTTATCTCTTGGGCACAAAGGTGATCATCTACACCGATCATGCCGCCATTAGATACCTTGTGGCAAAGAAGATGCAAAGCCAAGGTTGTTGAGATGGATCCTTCTCCTAAGTGAGTTTGATGTGGAAATAAAAGACAAGAAAGGAGTGAAGAATGTGGTGGCGGATCATTTGAGCCGGCTAAACAATGAAGGAAGACCATCATGCCCTCTTGAGGAGGTTGAAGGAGGTCTCTCTCATGAGTCACTTTATGCTATACAAGTGGAGGAGCCATGGTATGCTACCATGGTCAACTATTTGGTGACAAAGCGGCTTCCAAGCCATTTCTCTTCTCATCAAAAGAGCAAAGTAAAATCCGATGCAAAGTACTATACATGGGATGATCCTTACTTGTGGAAGTTTTGCCAAGATCAACTTGTGAGAAGATGTGTGCCCGAAAGTGAGATTCCTTCCATCTTACATCATTGTCATGACTATGCTTGTGGAGGGCATTTTGGGCCACAAAGAACCGCTAGAAAAGTGCTTGAATGCGGTTTCTTTTGGCCAAGCCTTTTTAAAGATGCCCACAAATTTGTAAAGACTTGTGACCGATGTCAAAGGGTGGGGAATTTGACAAAGAGAAATGAGATGCCACAACAACCTCTTCTATATTGTGAGATCTTTGATGTGTGGGGAATTGATTTTATGGGCCCCTTTCCAAATTCCGGTGGTTATTTGTACATCCTCTTGGCGGTAGATTATGTGTCAAAATGGGTTGAAGCAATTCCTACCCGCACCGATGATGCCAAGGTAGTAGCCATTTTCATTCAAGAGAACATATTCTCCCGGTTTGGCTTTCCAAGGGCTATCATTAGTGATAGAGGTACCCATTTTTGCAACAAGGTGATTGGAGGCCTTCTCAAGAGGTATGGGGTGAATCATAAAATTTCCACGGCCTACCACCCACAAAAAAACGGGCAAGCCGAACTCTCCAACCGTGAAATAAAAGGAATCCTTGAAAAGACGGTTAATCCGGATAGAAATGATTGGAGCAAGAGGCTAGTTGATGCGTTGTGGGCATATAGGACCGCTTTTAAAACCCCCATTGGCATGTCCCCATTCCGTTTCATCTATGGCAAGGCTTGCCACCTCCCCGTGGAGGTTGAGCACAAAGCCTATTGGGCTATCAAATCTTTCAACCAAAACCAAGATGAGAGGGGTATGCACCGAAAGCTTCAATTATAAGAACTTGAAGAAATTCGCCAAGATGCGTATGAGAACTCTTCCATCTACAAGGAGAAAACAAGGAGATGGCATGATGGGATGATAAACCGTCGAGTTTTCAAGGAGGGTGATAAATTTCTTGTGTTCCAAAACCGGTTTAAGCTCTTTCCGGGCAAGTTGAGGTCAAGATGGTTTGGACCTTACACCGTCAAGAAAGTGTTTACCCATGGAGCTATTGAAGTGGAGGGGCTCGGGGATGGAAAGCTCCTCAAGGTGAATGGCCACCGTCTCAAACACTACTTCCAAGGATGTGCCCGGGAGGGGGAAGAAGAGGTCTTGCTTAAAGACCCCGTTTATGAAAGTTGAAAAGCTTGAAATAGCTAAGTCGAGCCATCGACTCTAAATAAACGGCAAACCGTGTACATACTCTATCCTTTTGAATATTTCTTTGAAGTTTCATTGTTAATTCTTAGCATTTGAGTTATTTTCAATTAGTTAGACATTGCATCAAACAAAATTTTTTGAAGTTACTAACAGTTTTGTGAAGTTTTGCGAGTTTTCGGCCACCTCGGGATGCGTGCCACGGATAAAAAGTTCGGGAATCGATGGAATTTGGATATTGGGGGTTATCAAGGACTATTGGAGTGAAAATGCAAGTATGGAGGTATTTGGAACACTTAGCCAAATTTTGGCTAAGTGCAAAAAGGCAAGAAGAACCGGCAGTGCAGGACGCAGCCTGCGTCGTAGGACGCAGCCTGCGTCGTAGGACGCAGCCTGCGTCGTAGGCGTCGAATGCAGTTTTTCAGCATTTGTTCTTTCTTTAGCCCGTGTTCTTCATACAATCACAACCTAGCTTCCTTCTTCATTTTTCACGAAAAATACCCCAAACCTAACCCCAATCCCTCAAAACTTCATCTTTCTCCCTCAAATCTTCACAAACTTTCATCAAAGTCAATCCAATTCTTCTTCCTAATCATTATTCTACCTTCAATAACCCCAAAATCAATCTCAATCACTCACACTCTCAGAAAATCCGTTTTGAAAACCTAGATTTTTTTTCCTCAAATTCGTTTTTAGGAACTTTCTTTGGGTTTTTAAGGTTGTTTGTCAGATTCCCTACCTATTCTAATCATCAAGGAGCTTGAATCTTGTGGAATAGCAAAGGTATAACTTCATACTCAACTTTTCCATTGTTATTCAAGTTTTCGCTCGAATTAGGCTAGAATTAGTCTTAGGTTGAGTTTCCCCTTTGCCCTTGATTGATTGTGTAGTTAGGATTGGACAAAATTTTCTGAGTGAGGTAAAGAAATTCAACAAACACTAAGTTCTTGAGGTGTAGAAATTGTTGCACACCAAGTGTTTGTTGAATTGCTTGAGTGAAAAATCTTTCGAGTAATTGCTTGTTGTTTTTTGTAGTGTGTTGCTTGTTAAATTTTGCAGAAATGGCACCCAAGATCTCCAAATTGTTTGGCAAAGGGAAAAATAAGAGGGCCGCAGTGAGTGAGCCCGACACCGAGGTGGAAGCGGTGTTCATGGGCTATGAAAGGTTGCAGGCTCAATATAAGAAAATTTGGGATAAGCTAACCACACAACCTCTCGTAGCCACCAAATTCTTTTGCCCAAACACCCTCCATGCCTTAGGCATGTTCAACTTGACAAGGGACATGCTAGCTAAATTAGGGCTAGAGGCTTATCTCGAGCCGGACTCCTGGGATCACACCTATAGGAGTTTCGCATACGAGTTTCTAGCAACTTTGTCGGAGTTGGATGTGCCCGAAGGTGAGGAGAAAGCCTACCGATTCCGTTTGAACCAAACTTGGCATAATGCCCCCACTTCCGAAATTCGTCAAATCCTGAAAATCACCAAACAACCCGAAGACATTAGGTGCCCCAAGGGAAGAATGCACACAATGTGGGTTAACATTACAAATTACCACGGCCCATCTAAAGATGCCAAACTTTCAACCATCACCCACCCCGTACTCTGCCTAATCACAAGATTCCTTACCACCATATTCAACTCCGCGGGAGAACCCACCAAAGTGCCGGAGAGCATCCGGCTATGTTTGTGGACTATGCTTCCGGAGGGGGTAGGGATCCCGGATTGGGCCGATTTGTTTTTGAGGGCTTGCATTAAACATAGGCAAAAATCTACCAAAGCAAGCATCCATCTTGGGGGGGTGATTTCATTCTTGGTAAGGCATTATGAGGGGGGCATTGGTGATGAGCAAGAGGTGAACCTTTGTAGGGATTGACGAGATACAACCGACTAGGGCTCGAGGAGGTTCATATGTTCAAGACTAGCAAAGAGCAACCCTTGAAAGGGTTTTGGTTGGGGAGTGACGGGCTTAGCTACATGAAGATGCCTCAACCTCCAAACAACCCCTTGCCTAGGGGACCCACAGCGTTGGATTTTTTATGTCCTAGGGAGGAGAGTTTGGGGGAGAGTGATGAGGTAGCGGAGGTAGAGGAAGTGCCTTTGAGGCAAAGAAGGAGGGTAAGGAGAGAGGGAGGTGAGGGAAGTGACCGGGTGAGCGAGGAGATCGAGATCCTCGCCATTGAGCAAAGACCTTTCCAACCCACAAATTATCAACAACAACAACAACAACAACAACAACAACAACAACAACAACAACCACCACCACCACCACCACCTTTCTATTTTCAATCATCATTCCAAAGCCACCAAGATACCGACACCCCCATGTTTGATGCGGAGGGTCGTTCTAGCATACCCGTGGAACCATGGCAACAACAAATGGCTAACTATTTTGCTAGCACCAACGACGTTTTGAAGCATATTAGTGGGAGGGTGGATGCCTCAAACACTTGGCAACAACTTCAAGGAGGTAGGCTTGAGACTTTGGATGATTGGCACAAAATTGTGGAGGAGAGGGAGAAATTGAGAGCGGAGGCCGAGAGGGCTCAAAGTGAGGAATGGAGGAGGATGCTAGACGGGCAACAGGAAGCCCGCCTATGGAGAGAGCAACAAGATAAAAGATGGCGGGAACAAAATGAAATGTGGGCCACCCAAAATGCTTGGAGGGAGCAAGCTACGAGCCACTTTAACGTTCAAAATGAGCGCCACCACACCTATCTTCAAGACTCTTATGAGGATGCGGTGGCGCAAGAGGACGTCTATGGCTTAGCTAGCTCTCTTTTTGGGATGTCCATGCAACAAAACCCGGGCTACCCTTTTCCTTACACCCAAGCGACCCTTGACGAAGGCATGGAGCGAAGAAGGCGGATTAGAGAAGAAAGGGGAGGCCGAGACATTGGATGATTGGCTTGAGACATTGGATGATTGGCACGAGGTGGTGGAGGAGAGAGAGAGATTGAGAGGGGAGGCCGAGAGGGCTCAAACACTACAAGAATATAGTGTATTAGCGACGGAAATTTTGCGACGGATATGTAATCCGTAGCAAAAACATACTTGCGACGCTTACTAGTTGCGACGGATTTGCGACGGATATTCCGTCGCAGTACATTTTCACATATGGCGCCCAACTTTTCACATGGCGGGAAAGTATGCGACGGAATTGCGACGGAATATCCGTCGCTTAATAAGATACTGCGACGGACTTGCGACAGATAGTCCGTCGCAGAGGTGAATAATTGACTGACAAATTGACCAAAGGTAGAGGACACGTGTTTTTTTCTGCGACGGAATCTCCGTTGCAATACCTTATTTTGCGACGGAATTGCGACGAAAAATCCGTCGCAAAGGTGAATAAATGACTGCCACGTCTTTTTTTCCTGCGACGGAAATTCCGTCGCAGGGTCTTTTAAATGATTAACCTCGCGTCTCTTCCTGCAACAGGAGTATGTGACCAAGCCAAGACACGAGCCATGACACGAGCTCAAGACAAGACAAAAACTCAAGACATGACTCAACATCAAAACAACAACATCCATTCAGACAACACCATGACCAGCTATGACAATGTTCTATTCAGTCCAAGCCACAACCACTTCAAGCCTGCTAAGACAACACCACCACAACCAGAACAAAGCCTAGCCATCCACTTCCCAAGACTAGGCCACAACAAAGCTCAGCCAACAGCCCAACAAACCCAACACAACAAAAACAGCCCCCAGCCAAAAACAGCCTATCACAGCCTTTCTAAACAAGGTCCATGGGGCCCCACACAATCAAACAAGCCTAACCAACCCTCAAACCTATGTCTTGGGAAGGTCCTCTACAACTTTCCCCAGGACTTCCCTCCCCAGAAACAAACACACAAAGAGTTAGCTTAGGGACAACTTCAGACTGTCCAGATTTCAGCCTTTTTGCAGTAGTTAACATGTCACTATCAAACTTTCCTTTTATGATCAAACAAACTCGAGGGCCTTTTAGAAGGACCTTTGGCATCCATCCCACTTCAGTTGAGCTCAAGAATCAAGCTCAGAAGTCCACCCCTCCACCAGTTTCAACCCCAACAAACCCATTAAGGCAGATTGTCCTATTAGAATTACTTTTCTGCTTTATCTACTTTATGTCAGTTTCCTGCAAGTTTGTAGCTGTTATTTTGTTTCATGTTGTAAGCCTTTGTGGCCCTAGATATCTCCTAACGTCTGAGTTGTATCCTTGTTGCCTATATAAGGCCTTTACCTAATGAAATGCAAATCAGATTTGAAGTAAAACATAAAACTGAAACCTTGTTTCTGTTGCATCTCTTGGCTGTGTGCTTGAGACAACTTCCTTTGCTTTGTGCTTGGAAGTGAGCTTGGGTCCTTAGCTGTGTGCTGGGATCAAAGTTCAACCCTCAATCATTGGCTTTGTGCTTTGGTTAAGGTCCTATCTTAGTTCTTTGTCAATCAGTCCAAACAGAAACAGAGTATTTGCAAAGTGTCTGAATCTCAATCAAATTGTCATTGTTTAGTTGTCTTTCTGAATAGTTTCAGTGCAAATTGGTTATCAGAGCTTTGGTTTGTGAGTTCATCTACCTAACTACATTAAAAACACAAAATACAACCATGAGTGAAGAGAGAATCACAGGTCTTGAAAACACAGTTCAAGATCTTGTCAGAACTGTAATGGAGGTCTCTAGATCTGTCAATGAACTCCTTGAGGGCCAACAGAACAATGATACAAGGGGAGGCAGAGGTCGAGGAAGAGGAGCACCTTTCCCACAAGGTGGAGTAAGGAGGAGACAACCTGTAGATCAGTTTGAAATGTCAGATTCAGATGGCTCAGATCACAGTCTTCTCAGACACCAAGACAAAGATATCAAGGTAGAGATTCCTGACTTTCTAGGTAGCTTGAACCCTGATGATTTCTTAGATTGGCTAAGGTCTGTAGAAAGAGTCTTTGAGTTTAAAGGATACACTGATAGAAAGGCTTTTAAGGTTGCTATCATGAAACTAAAAGGCTATGCCTCACTGTGGTATGAAAACATGAAAACCTTGAGGGTTAGGGAAGGGAAAGAACCTGTAAAGTCATGGCTCAAACTGAAAAAGAAAATGAGAGCTAAGTTTGTCTCTAGGGACTACACTCAAGACATGTTCATTAAGCTTACTCACCTAAAGCAAGACCAAAGACCTTTAGAGTCCTACCTAAGAGACTTTGAACAACTCACTTTGCAATGTGAGGTTGTTGAGAAATCTGAACAAAAGATAGCAAGGTTCTTAGAGGGGTTGGATGAAAGGATAGCTAGCAAAGTCAGGCTACAAAACATATACTCCTTTGAGGAAGCTGTCAACTTGTCTTTAAGGGTAGAAAAATTGGGAAAAGGAAAGGCCAGTGCTTCTAAGACACCTTCCAGAACCCCCACCTTCAAACCTTTTGTAGGAGTTAAGATAGGAGAACCTGTGGTTCCTGTTAAGACTCCTTTCAACCTTGATAAAGGCAAGGCTGTTGAGGCAGGCCAAAGGAAGACTACCCCTCTCAAAAAGTGCTTTCAATGTCAAGGGTATGGACATTTTGCTAGAGAATGTCCATCTAAAAGGGCTCTGAGTACCCTAGAAGTAATCCATTGGGGAGATGATGAAGTGTTGGTCTGTGATGAAGAGATGGAAGAGCCTGAGGTAGAGGCTAGTGAGGAGTTGATAGAGCCTGATGCAGGGTTAAGTTTGGTAACATGGAGGGTAATGCATACTCAACCACAACCTTTGGAAGAGGACCAAAGACACCAGATCTTTAGGACCAGATGTACCATCAAGGGTAGAGTATGTAACCTCATTATTGATGGGGGAAGCTGCACTAATGTGGCCTCCAAAACACTGATAGACAAGCTAGCTCTACCCACCAAAGACCACCCCCTACCTTACAAACTCAGATGGCTAAACAAAGGGGCTGAGATCAAGGTGGATAAACAATGTGTTATACCTTTCTCAATTGGTAAAGGGTATGTGGATGAGAGTCTTTGTGATGTTCTACCTATGGATGCATGTCACCTTCTGCTTGGGAGACCATGGGAGTTTGATAGGGATGCCATACACCATGGGAGAGACAACACTTACACCTTCAAGTATGGGAAGAAGAAGATCACCCTAGCACCTTTACCACCTGCTTTAAAGATCAACCCAAACCCCATGAGTGAGGCTTCCAAAGAAGTCATGTTGATAAGTGAATCAGAAATAGCACAAGAGCTAAGTGAGCTACAACCTGTATACATATTGCTAGTCAAGGAGACTGGGATGAGTATCATTGATATCCCTGAAGAGGTCAAATCTATCCTAGAAAGTTATGGTGATGTCTTCCCTACTGAGCTTCCTAGTGGACTGCCACCACTTAGAGGGATAGAGCACCACATTGACCTAGTGCCTGGAGCTATCTTACCCAACAAGCCAGCCTACAGGAGTGACCCTAAGGCTACACAAGAGCTCCAACTTCAAGTAGGTGAACTACTCAACAAGGGCTATGTCAGAGAGTCCCTCAGTCCTTGTGCTGTACCAGCCTTGCTTGTGCCAAAGAAGGATGGGACTTGGCGTATGTGTATTGATAGTAGGGCCATCAACAACATTACCATCAAGTATAGGTTTCCCATACCTAGACTTAATGATATTCTGGATGAGCTAAGTGGGGCTCAAGTGTTCACTAAGATTGATCTGAGGCAGGGCTACCACCAAGTGAGGATAAGAGCAGGGGATGAATGGAAGACAGCTTTCAAGACTAAACATGGGCTCTATGAATGGTTGGTGATGCCTTTTGGGTTGTCTAATGCCCCTAGCACCTTCATGAGGTTGATGACAGAAGTCCTAAGGCCTTACTTAGGCAAGTGTGTAGTGGTTTACTTTGATGATATTCTTATTTACAGTTCAACAAAGGGAGAACATTTGCAACATCTGAAGATGTTGTTTGAGGTCCTAAGAGAAAACAAGTTGTATGGCAAGCTAGAGAAGTGCACCTTCATGCAGCCTGAGGTTTACTTCCTTGGGTTCATCATCTCTAAGAAAGGGGTAGCAGTTGATCCTGAGAAAGTGCAAGCAATCAAGGAATGGCCCATTCCCCAAACTGTTACTGATGTAAGAAGTTTCCATGGGTTGGCATCTTTCTATAGGAGGTTCATACAAGGGTTTAGTTCAATCATGGCCCCTATTACTGAGTGCATGAAGAAGGGAGAGTTCAAGTGGAATGAGAAGGCTGAAAGGTCCTTCAATCTGATCAAAGAGCTATTGTGTAAGTCTCCAATATTGGTTCTACCAGACTTTAACAAACTCTTTGAGGTAGAGTGTGATGCCAGTGGTCTTGGCATAGGAGCTGTGCTTACTCAAGAAAAGAAACCTGTGGCATACTTTAGTGAGAAGCTAAATGGGGCCAAGCTTAACTATTCCACATATGACAAGGAATTCTATGCCATTGTGAGGGCATTGAATCATTGGGGACACTACTTGAAGCCTAAGCCTTTTGTGCTTCATTCTGATCATGAGGCTCTCAAATACATCAATGGACAACACAAACTCAACCCCAGGCATGCCAAATGGGTAGAGTTCTTGCAATCCTTCTCATTCTCCAGCAAGTATATAGAGGGTAAGAACAATGTTGTAGCTGATGCATTGTCTAGAAGGTCTGTAATGTTGACCTTCATGGAGCAAAGGGTGTTGGGGTTTGAATTTATGAAAGAGCTCTATCAAGAAGACCCAGACTTCAAGCATGAATGGGAGGTACATCAAGAAGGGCAAGTCAAGAAAGGAAGCAAATACACAGCTCAAGAAGGATACTTATTTTATGGGAACAAACTGTGTGTGCCTAAGGGACCTTATAGGGGATTACTGGTCAAAGAGGTTCACTCCAATGGCCTTGCTGGTCACTTTGGGGTACAGAAGACCTATGACATCTTACAAGATCAGTTCTATTGGCCTAAGATGCTCAGTGATGTGCAAGATGCCCTCAAAAGATGCAGATCTTGTCAACTAGCCAAGGCACATTTTCAAGCAGGCCCTTACACAACACTTCCAGTACCCAACAAGCCATGGGAAGACCTCAGTATGGATTTCATTGTAGCCTTACCTAGAACTCAAAGGGGAAAGGATTCAATCATGGTGGTTGTAGATAGATTTAGCAAGATGGCACATTTCATTGCTTGTAAGAAGACTGAGGATGCCTTGGGGGTGGCTGAAATATACTTTAGAGAGGTTGTCAAGTTGCATGGGGTCCCTAGAAGCATTGTCGCAGATAGAGACACAAAGTTCATGAGCCATTTCTGGAGAACCTTGTGGAAGCTATTGAAGACTAGGTTATTGTTTAGTACTTCTCACCATCCCCAAACTGATGGGCAGACAGAAGTCACTAACAGAACACTAGGGAAGATCTTAAGGAGCATTGTGTCTAAGTCATTAAAAGATTGGGACCTCAAGCTAGCACAAGCTGAATTTGCCTTCAACAGAGCTCCCTCCAGCAGCACAGGTAAAAGTCCTTTTGAAAAAGTTTATGGCACTAATCCTCTCATGCCTACAGACCTAGCACCAGTCAAAGGAAACAAGGCAAGCTATGATGCAAAGAAAAGAGTTGAGCAAATGATACAGATTCATGAGAAAGTCAAGAAGCAGATTGAAAGGTCCAATGAGTTGTACAAGGCTAGGTCCAAAGGGCCTAAGAAAGCAAGGGAGTTCAAGGCAGGGGATCTTGTATGGTTGCATTTAAGAAAAGAGAGATTTCCAGACAAGAGGAGAAACAGGCTCATGCCAAGAGCTGATGGACCATTTGAGATATTGGAGAAGATAGGCACAAATGCTTACAAGGTGGATCTACCAGGAAGCTATGGTGTACATGGTACTTTCAATGTTGGAGACCTGAGCCCCTACCATGGTGAATCAGATGATGAAGGTGAGGAAGATTTGAGGGCAAATCCTTTTCAAGAAAGGGAGGTTGCAACAGGAGTATGTGACCAAGCCAAGACACGAGCTCAAGACAAGACACAAACTCAAGACAAGACTCAACATCCAAACAACAACCTACATTCAGACAACACCATGACTAGCTATGACAATGTTCTATTCAGTCCAAGCCACAACCACTTCAAGCCTGCTAAGACAACACCACCACAACCAGAACAAAGCCTAGCCATCCACTTCCCAAGACTAGGCCACCACAAAGCTCAGCCAACAGCCCAACAAACCCAACACAACAAAAACAGCCCCCAGCCAAAAACAGCCTATCACAGCCTTTCTAAACAAGGTCCATGGGGCCCCACACAATCAAACAAGCCTAACCAACCCTCAAACCTATGTCTTGGGAAGGTCCTCTAAAACTTTCCCCAGGACTTCCCTCCCCAGAAACAAACACACAAAGAGTTAGCTTAGGGACAACTTCAGACTGTCCAGATTTCAGCCTTTTTGCAGTAGTTAACATGTCACTATCAAACTTTCCTTTTATGATCAAACAAACGCGAGGGCCTTTTAGAAGGACCTTTGGCATCCATCCCACTTCAGTTGAGCTCAAGAATCAAGCTCAGAAGTCCACCCCTCCACCAGTTTCAACCCCAACAAACCCATTAAGGCAGATTGTCCTATTAGAATTACTTTTCTGCTTTATCTACTTTATGTCAGTTTTCCTGCAAGTTTGTAGCTGTTATTTTGTTTCATGTTGTAAGACTTTGTGGCCCTAGATATCTCCTAACGTCTGAGTTGTATCCTTGTTGCCTATATAAGGCCTTTACTTAATGAAATGCAAATCAGATTTGAAGTAAAACATAAAACTGAAACCTTGTTTCTGTTGCATCTCTTGGCTGTGTGCTTGAGACAACTTCCTTTGCTTTGTGCTTGGAAGTGAGCTTGGGTCCTTAGCTGTGTGCTAGGATCAAAGTTCAACCCTCAATCATTGGCTTTGTGCTTTGGTTAAGGTCCTATCATAGTTCTTTGTCAATTAATCCAAACAGAAACAGAGTATTTGCAAAGTGTCTAAACCTCAATCAAACTGTCATTGTTTAGTTGTCTTTCTGAATAGTTTCAGTGCACTTCCCCTTTACCGAAATCATTTTTATTAAACCTAAATCCCCAAATTGACGACGGCGACGACGACGACGACGACAACGACGACAACAACAACGACGACGGCCACCACAAAGACCACCACGACGACCCACTAAGTTCTTCCCTCCTCTCTCTCAGGTCTCTCTCTGTTTCTTCTCTTATTTATGTTTTTATTTGTTTTGTTCCCTCCGGCCACCCACCGGACCACCGGCCGGACCACCCCCCTCTTTTTCCCCTTCCCTTGGTCACCCTTTCCCCTTCCCCTTTCCCCTGCCCCTGGCCGGACCCCGCTGCCACCACGGGACCACCCCCTCCTTTTCCCCTTCCCTTTCCCTTTCCCTTTCCCCTGCCCCTGGCCGGACCACCCTCTGCCACCCACCGGACCACCCCTCATTCTTTCCCCTGCCCCTTTCCCCTCATCAATGAGTATTCAAGTTGTGAATATGTTAGTAAGTTACTACCTTTTCCCAAATTTTGATTGAAGACGGATCGACCCGTCTTAAGTTTAAGACGGATTAAATCTTCCTCATAAAGGGCAAATAAAGTGTATGTGGGTTATCTCCTCACTTATCTCCTCACTTAAGTTTAAGACGGATTAAATCCCCCTGCCGCCGCCCCCACCCCACTGCCACCCTCCCTCCTTTGAATTGTTGTAATTATTAATATAGATAATTATTATTACTCCCTCCGTCCCGGTCATTTGTCGTGCTTTACTTTTGTTACAATTATTAAGGAAATGTGGTTCATATATGATAGACTTAGTACCCGTTCAAGAATTACGCATTAGGTGTAATTCTTGAATAGTCCCCGTTTTGGGACTGTCTTTGAATCTTTAATGCCATTTAGGTGGGAAATACTAATCATTTTTTTAATTGTTATTTGACGATTAAGTTTGGTTGACAGTTCCTTTAATGTTCTCTGAATACATATGGAGAGTGACAAGTCATTCAACATTGTGTATTTGGAGAACTGTAGGGAATTGCTGCCGAATTTTCGTTTCATAACAATTAATTAAATGATTAGTATTTACTAATGGTATGAAAGATTCAAAGATGGGTTTAGGTTGGAGAGATAAGGACCCCATGAACTCGAATATTATTTTTTTTTTGCAGGTGGAAGATGTTGTTGTTGTTGTTGTTGTTGTTGTTGTTGTTGTTGTTGTTGTTGTTGTTGGAGGTTGGAGGTTGTTTGTTGTTTGTTGTTTGTTGTTTGTTGTTTGTTGTTTGTTGTTTGTTGTTTGTTGTTTGTTGTTTGTTGTTTGTTGTTTGTTGTTTGTTGTTTGTTGTTTGTTGTTTGTTGTTTGTTGTTTATTGTTTGTTGTTTGTGTAATATGATGTGTATTAGTAGTTATTGTTGTTAATGTTGCTATTAGTAAACTTTTAGTTCTTGTTGTTATTGTTTTGAATATTTATTTAAGTCGATAATAATAATTATAAACGTGTATGTAGATTTGAAATGAAAAGAGTACAACGGGCATGGATGTATGAAAGATTGGATTGTAATAAAAAAATTAAGGCAGGAGTTTGTAAAGGGCGTTAATGAATTCATTAATTATGTTAAGAATCAAGAAGATTACGGTAGATGTAAGGAAATTAGGTGCCCATGTGTAAAGTGTAGAAATCGCAAATTTTTAGTCGAACAAGAAGTACGAAAACACCTAGGGCTTTGGGGCTTTTGCGATGACTATTATGATTGGGTGTGTCATGGTGAAAATTTTCCCGTTGAGGAGAGGTCTGACAATCCCTATAGGGATATGGTGGAGGATGCGTTGCGCGACAACATTAATGAAATTATAATGGAAAATGTTGACGCCGAAGTGGTTGATGAATCTCCAAATCCTAATGTACTAGCATTTTTCAAAATGTTGGAACATGCCAATAAACCGGTGTATGAGGGGAGTCGTATCTCTCTATTGCAGTCAGCTTCCCGGTTGGTAACTTTGAAATGTGAATAAAATTTACCCCACAAATGTGTAGATGGTATCGCGTCATTTATAGGGGACATTATTCCTGAAAATCATGTTATGACGCGTAACTTCTATGAAACCAAAAATATTCTTAAAGCTCTTCAACTGCCTTATGAAAAGATAGATGCGTGTGAAATAGGATGTATGTTGTTTTGGGATGATGATAGTCTTCTCGATAAGTGTAGAAAATGTGGTAGAGATCGATATAAAAAACAAAAGAATGCAAATGGCAAATAGGGTTGGGAAAAATATTTTAACTTATTTCCCAATTGGACCGCGTTTGCAACGACTTTATGCCACAAAACTAATTGCGGCAGAGATGCGGTGGCATCATGAAAATCCACGTGTCAGCGGGATAATGTCTCATCCAAGTGACGGCGAGGCTTGGAAACCTTTTGATCGCATTCATCCTTCTTTTGCAAGTGAGCCTCGAAATGTTCGACTTGGTCTTTGTACTGATGGTTTCGCACCTTTCGGTCAATACGGAAAGTCGTACTCCTGCTGGCCGGTAATGCTCACTTCATACAATTTACCACCCTGGCTATGTATGAAAAGACAGTTTATGTTTCTATCATTACTTATACCCGGTCCGAACAGTCCCAAAAAATTTCTTGACGTTTATGTACAACCGTTAATTCGCGAGTTGAAGCAGTTGTGGGAGACAGGGTTGTACACATACGACGTCTCTAGAAAGCAGAACTTTGATCTTAGAGCCGTACTATTATGGACTATCAATGACTTTCCTGCTTACGGCATGTTATCGGGTTGGTCAACTGCAGCTGAACATGCGTGTCCATATTGTATGGAGAAGGAGACTAAGTCGTTTTGGCTTTATAAAAGTAGAAAATGGAGTTGGTTTGATTGTCATAGACAGTTTTTACAACCTGATCATGTTTTCCGCAAAGATAAAGTTAATTTTCGAAAAGGACGGGTAGAGAAAGATTTTGCTGCTACGAGATTACCGGGTAAAGAAGTGTGGGATTGTGTGAAGCATTTTTCCAAAATTATGGATGCAAGTGAAGCTGAATTGGACTCGTTAAAAGATTCTCGAGTTGGGTGGTGGAAACAAAGCATTTTTTGGGAACTTCCTTATTGGAGAACACTATTAATTCGTCATAACCTTGATGTAATGCATATCGAGAAAAACTTTTTCGAGCAACTGATTCACACGGTGATGAATGTGAAAAACAAGACAAAGTTTACCCTACAGGCACAAGAGGACATGTTGACCGTTTGTTCTAAACAGCGAAAAATGGATTCATTCATTTTGAATAAAGAACAAAAGAAGGTGTTGTGTGATTGGATATCCAATTTGAGATTTCCGGACGGTTATGCTTCAGATCTGAGTAGATGTGTTGATAAACACGAGTTGAAACTACATGGATTGAAAAGTCATGATTGTCACGTGTTTATGGAGCGTTTACTTCCCGTGGCTTTAAGGC
>JAIUZE010004364.1:0-24335 GCA_022085475.1 Heliosperma pusillum
TGGAAAATAATTTATCAACTGCACCAATTATTCTATATCCATGCGTTAAACAAGTCTTGTAATGCAAAATAATAACCTGACATCGAACCAGGTACAATTTATCGTTTCTTCTCACTGACATCAATCGAGATATAGTCTGTTTAGTTAGAAGGCTATACCCATTCACTATACTAGCTTGAAAAACTAGACGCACATGAATCTAGCAAATGAATAATAATTATATAAATGACTTTTCCTTTCCACTAATTAAGTCTACTTTAGGATTTTCTCCTACGCTACTTATGTATTACTCCCTCGTCTCATTCGTTAGCCGGGTCTATATTCATTGTGACATGTATTTTATTTAAAGGGAAACAAATGATTAAGACAGAGTAATTGGTTTATTTGTGTAATACTACTCATATTACTGAAAAGCAAAATTAATAAGAGCAATCGGGAAAAAATATATTGGCAAAGAGCATTCATCATCACCTATAATTAGCTATAGAAAGGAACAAAAACCTAGCACTTTACGATGTGATTACACGCAAAAATAGTAGTGAAAAAAAAGCAAAAAAATCTTGATGAAGGTAGAAGATGGAGGAGACTTACGTTGAACTTGGAGACTCAGCAACTTTTTGTTCTTATTAGCTTGCGAGCTTTAAGTTCTATTATTTACTTCTTGCGAGAGGGAAATAATAACTATTCTTCCTTGCGAGGTTGAATTTGTGTTTGCTTGATATCTTGCGAGGTTGAGAGTTTACACACGAGTTGGTCAAGTTGTCTTGCGAGATCACTTGTCTAATTCAAGTCTTAGTTGAGTGATCTTGCGAGATTGTCTTAACTAATTCATATCCCTTTTATTCGAGTTATCTTGCGAGAGTACTTGTCTAACTCAAGTTTTAGTTGTTAATCTTGCGAGATATTACAACTAATGCATATTTTTTTATATTGTTTTATTTCCGCTGCAAATTATTATATCTGAAAAGTAAAATTAGTGAGATTATTTTACATCATTTCCTCTTACTCTCATGTTAGCAGGTTTTGTATTCAGAGGGGATTGGATTTAGAAACTTGGGGGAGAGTATAGTATGAGATTTCAAGGGGTTGGGGTGGATTCAGAATCCCTTGGGTTTCTAACTCCATTCCAAAAAAGGCCAACCAAACACTTGAATGGGTTAAGTTCATTGATAGACTTAAATGACTAGTGCTTAAAGAATTGAAAGTATTACTCATATCAATAAAATGCAATTTCTTTTCTGGTTATTCATGAGAATTCCACAGTTTAATTAATGTGCTTGGCTGAGAATTGTTTCGGGTTGAGTGATCTCCTGGGAAGACAAAATGCGTTGGAAAGGACATGTGTTGATGTGACACCTGCTATTTGATCATAATGAATAATTTACTAAAGTCGTTTTTATTTATTTATAATTTATAATTTTATTTTTATTTTTTTAAACTATTTTACACCGCTAATTATTACTTGTATTTTTTTTACTTTTACTTTGATGAGAATTTCATTTTTATTTTTGTTGGGTCAAAACCGCTTTGTTTTTGACCGAATAGAGTGAATATTTGAATTCTACGCGAAATTTGAGTGAAACTTGACCCGTTTCAATTAAGGGTCAAGTCTAGTTTTAATGGGTGAAGTTTTTAGATTAACTTTTATGAGGAAACCTCATTCCACCTCTTTTTTTTTAGGTTTTCTATCTATCTAAAACCCTATTAAAGACCAAATCTGTAAGCTCTTAAAACCTTCATAACTCCCTCATTTCTTAACCAAATCACTCAAACTTTTCACTATTCTTCTTCTATCATAATCTTCTCTCTTTTCATACAATAAAATCTCACATTTTTGTAATTTTTATAAAAACCATCTTTTACCCATATTTTAGATCTCATCTTAAGATAAGTGTAATTTCCTTCATTTCTTGTCAGAATTTAATGATTCATGCGCCCTCGTTCATCCCTCACCGTTTACTTTCTTTTGATGTAAGAATATCTTACTTTTGTTTTCATTTATCAAAATTTCATCTTTTAAAGACGATGTCATTCTTATATTTTTGTTTTAATTTTCGTTCTACTTTGGTCATTGGACCGGACCTTATGGAGTGGATTATTGGTTTAAAGGTGATGTTTTATAAGATTTGAGGTAACGCAGACGAGTTACTCGACATTACTTTGTTACCTTAGAATAGATTCACATGTGAAAGATTGATTCTTTATGTATTATTGTCTCATGAATATGATTATTGTATGTTGAATGGATTGTATATTACTCATATGTTGTTGGGTGCCTTATCGTGAAACTATGTTTGATTATCTATCAATCTTGTGTGGATTATATGTTTAAAATTATCAATTCATGTTTGTTTATCATCCTTGTTGTTTGCCTTGGATGGGCTATGGTTCATATGTTGGTTTTGATGTTGTTTGAAACAAATTTATGTTAAAATTGTCGTTGTGCCTTGAGTCGTGTGATGTTGGTACTTGATGTCGGAGCGGTGATGGTACATTCACGTGTGCTTGTTGCATATGGTAGTGTGAGTATGATGACGTTGTTGGGAGGCGAACGCATATCGTTGATCGACTTGACCGTCAAATGTTGTATTCATGCGAGGTGGTGTCATTGTGCTTTGCGTCCTTGCTTGTTTTCTTGAACTCTTTCCTCCTCTTCCGTGTCGTTCTGCCGAATTTGGGGTACTCGGCTTCTGTTTTGTCAACCGATTCTTGGATGCGAAACGTTTATCGCATGTCGAATCGGCAAATGTTCGTCCCGAGAGTCTAGCCAAGTTTAGACTAGGATCGTATTATATGATCGTCGTTCTACCAGGAGGATTAGAGTCTTGAGTATGCGAAATGTTTATCGCATACGTTCTCACAAAAAAGTTTACTCCGGATACTTGCTCGTCTTGGCTTTCAAAGTACCGATACTTTGTATATTTCATTTGTCGTGAGAGTATGTATGGATTGTTTGGATGATGTGCTTTGTATCCCCATTCGAGTCTACAATCATATCGATATTAGGGTGAGATACAAGCTACCTAGTGTCCATAAGATTGTTTGGGATGGTTTGTTTGGTGAGTCACATTGGTTGATTGTCCATGGTATTGTCTTTCCCGCTTCTAACCTCTTCGATCATATGATTGCTAGTAGTGAGATGCAAGCCATCTAGTACCTATACGATTGACAAGGTGTGTCTTGCCTAGTCTTGAGGTCTATCATTCCTATGTTTCTACTCGCCCTCATATGTATATAATATTTCTTAACATTCTATCGCATGATGTATTAACCTCTATTCATTCATATGTTATGAGATTTAATTGACACACTTATGTTGGAATATACTTGAAATATTCTCGTTTATGTGTGTTTTGATGTAATGTGGCTGGGAAAGCCCCGAGTTACTCCCCACTGACTGTGTCATTCATGTTTCATGAATGAACAGGTTGCGGGTTGGTGTTTGCATGGGGGTTTTGACGAGCGAGCTAGCGAGTGTAGTACTTAATTACAACGATTGACCTTCACGTTGTAGTTTGTAGTAGAGTTTAGTTTCATATTTGTGTTGTAGCAAGGAATTGAGATCCCTTGAATTTTATTAAGTTGCATTTTGTATAAAAGATTTCTTACCTAAGTTTTGGTTTTTATGATTTGGTGACACTCGCGGTTTTGTTTTTATAGTTTTTAAAATCTCGTACTTTCTGCTGCAATCTATGTGTTTACTTTATTGCATAATCGTGAGGGTGTCATAGTTGGTATCAGAGCCATATATACAACCTGACAAGCTACCATGAGTGAACACTTCTAACACAAGGTTTGGGCCAGAGTGTTACAACAAGGCCCAAGGTATCACAACCACACATTTACACATCCAAATCATCAATAGAACAATCTGATAATCCGAACATGGCAATGGATCGAGGAACTCAACTCAAACGACGAACATGCTCGTCCTCTACGGTGCATGCTATACCAATTACACGACACTCTTCTCAGCCGCACCATCACTACCACGTTGGTCAGTTTTTGTCAAGAGTACTTTGGTTAGTTTATGTAGTTTTCTTACAAGAAATTGAGAATTGGTAATGATTATAGGTTGTAGTTGATAAGTTGGTATTGATTTTCAAAGTTTTATTTGTAAGCATGGTAGTGATTATAATATTGGCCTCTAAAGTTGGTAGTGTTTATAAATTAATCATAAAATTATTTATTTTCTCATAAAAACACTCATGTTTAGGTATTTTTCATTGATTGTCTTTTTGTTGATGATATTATGCTTAATACATTCAAACTGCAAAGTATAAGGTACATTTAAGCTATTTTTTTACCCACGAGTCATAAAAGTTATGACCTAAACCTTAGCTGTATTGATATTGACCTGACCGGAGCCGTAACCGATTCACAATAGCATTAACTGATTTAAGTGGCTAACCAAAATGAATATGATCGAAATCAAACTAAATTCGAAACTAAGTCAACACGATTTAAATCAACTCAAAACGATTAAATCTGATCTGACACTGAACTAAATGACCCATTTGTCAGGCCTAATTAAAAGGGGTGTTTTATCCAATAATTAAAATAAGGTCCTTGTTAAAGTCTTTAAAAGAAAGTTCGAGTCCTCACCACAAAAATCAATCAAAATTCGAATCATTATTGTAGATTTTTTGTCCAATAAATTAAATGAGAAACCGAAACTCTTATCATTCATTTATCATTCATTTTTTACCCCTCACGGCAACCAATGTCTTGAACATGTAGTTTGATCACTAAGAGAGCTTCACTTAAAAAAAAAAAGGTGTGTGGTAATTTGGTATATTCTTACTGCATACTCTTTTTGGCTTTTGCACAACGGCTAAGCTTAACAAATAATAAGTTGAGTTAGAGAATATGGACATAGAACTATAGAAGCATAAAACTAGTCACAATTTGCAAGTTGAAGAACATAATAATACATCAATCGTCATATGTATTTATAGTTTAACGAGAGCTTATTATAGATTTTTAACTCTTAAGAATATTAAAACCAACTTGAGAAGGGTTATTGCAACAAACAAATGGCATTGATTAAGTAATTTAATTAGTAATTAACAAATGAGAGAAGGTTTATCTTCTTGAATAGTACACAACAAATTATACACAGCTTCTGCAATCTCATCCACTGTACTCATTTTACCGTCTTCTTCTACGACCTGCACACAAAAGTAATATAAAGTGAAGGCTAAGCCTTATTGCTACACTTACGCAAATTCACAAAAATCTACTTTATAATAAAGCACAAATATTTTATGTACTTCTATTGGCCCCTGAATTTAAGGAGAGGAAAAAGTAAAGTGGACCCTATAACCATTCATCCTATTTAATTACTCTCTTTCCTCCTTTCTTATATTCTAATTCTAATCCATTTTCTATACATTTTTTATAATATGATTTCATAAGGTTCCAAACCCCGTACAATTCATAAATTTATCATTATAATTATTTAGAAATAAATTTTATATTATTTCAATATTTCATACCCAAAAACAATTTCGCTTAGAAATGAAATACTTTGATATTTATATGTAGATAAAAAATCATAAATATCAATAGATTAAATAATTTCGTCTTTTACTATCTATCAAATAAGTTTTAAGTTTGATATTTAACAATAATAAGAAAATATTCACATACAATGAAGTAAAACAAAATTTTAAACTATGAAAATATTACCTGCTGGTTATATAAAATAGGGATATTCTACATGGTAGCCCTGTGTTTTTCGAATTCTACATGGTACCCCTCCTTTTTTCGTAATCTACATGGTACCCCTAAACTTATTAAATAGTACATATATTACCCAAACAATTAAAAATCAAGTTTTAAAACACCAAAATTTTACAATGAAAATATGTTTATGATTGACTAAACGATATTTATGTTAATTGCATGCCAAATTATTGTTAAAAGATCAACGAAAAGTGCATAATATAAACGTTTAAAAGAGGCCGATTATTGAATTTTGGGTATTTTGAGATGTTTTCATTAAGTTTAGGGGTATCATGTAGATTTCGAAAAAAGAAGGGGCACCATGTAGAATTCGAGAAAACACATGGGTACCATGTAGAAAATCCCTATAAAATTTTAGTAGATGTATATTAATGACGATTGTCTTTAGCAAAATATTACTTAGAAAGATATAATTGATATACTAAAAATTTATAATTAAAGAATTTATATTCTTGGAATTTGAAAAATGAGATGAACTGATAGAGGAGTTTTTTTTAGGGAAGAGAAGAAAGCTTTTTTATTAAACATAATTAATACTTCCTCCATTCAACTCCACACTACATGTTTACTTTTTCACGTTTGCCAACGCGTAATTTGCGCCGTAAATACGTTTCGCTACGTATTTGCCAAAATTATAAGAGTCAGATATTTTTAATATAATCCTCAAGGCGAATCAAACAAGATCCCACATAAATATATTTTCTCTTATGTGTCAGACGGAAATTGAAAGAGTTTTTTTGTTTGTGAATAATGTACAAAAAAGAAACATGCAATGTTGAGTTGAATGGAGGGAGTATAAAACAAGGAAGAAAATTAGTGAGAATGAATAAAAATGAAAGCGGGCTGGAAATGAACAAATGAGTACTCAATAGCAGATTAGCAGTTATTATTCATTGTTAGTGTAAAAGTAAAGTATCTACTATATACTAAACCTAAAACATTTCTAGAGATCTGATTGGTTCCTTAAATTAAGGAAACCAAAAACAAAATTTTCACCCCTACCCCACCATGTAAAAGGTATAATTTCTTTCATTTTGTTTCCACCCCATGATTACAGTTCAAAATTATATCAATTAAATTTCACATATCAGTAGGTCTTGCTTAAGACGGGTCGGATTTTGGAACGGGTATTTTGTGAGAGGAAATGGGTAGAGGGGACAAGGTGGGCACCCCCCATGTGCTCTCCACTCACCCTTGATGGGTATTTTGTGAGAGAATATGGTATCCGTCTATCCGTCTTAAATAAGAATTTGTGTTCACATATAGCTTATAAAAGGACATAATTAATAACCTATACAAAATATATAAAGTTCACTGTAACCATAGAATCAATTACAAAGTGCTAAAAAAAAATTATAAATTTCATGTATTTTCAGTTTGGACAAATTAATTACTAACTAAAAATAATTACTTTATTTTATGTATGACTTAATCGTAAAATAGCAATGTTTAGTCATATAGTATGTCTTACGAGTATATTTTTTATTAAGTAGATTTAAATCCTGCGCTAAATTTTTAAGATTTTAAAGTAACTTTTAAAGACGTCAAATTATAGAAATTTAAAGACGAAAAAAAACATTATACAGACTTTAATTAAAAAAAATGATAAAAGTAAGAAAAGTAACATGCAATAGGAAATAGGATAATGTTCAATGGTATAACTAAGCTAAAATTACAAATCTATACACTGAGAAGGTTAATATATCAAAATTACATATATAATTGTGAAAAAATCTATATATAGGTATAAATATATAACTTTGTATATATGAATATAAATTTATACGTATTTTATATATTATATATATAAACTTATATATTTATATGTATTTTATACTTTTTTTCTACTTTTTGGATAGCAAGCCCGTGCATTTTTCTGCACGGGTTTAAAACTAGTTAATGGTTAATAATAAACAAATAATATGATCACAATACCAAGTAAACTAAAATGGAATGGAGGTTGGAGTATGTTCTCCTATGGTTTGAGCCTTGGAAGAAGGTATTACTCGAGAATATTTGACCAAATTTATGAAAAATGTTTTTTGAAACTAGAAACACTAATTTAGTGCTTCTATTTCTAAGAGTAAAGTGATGTGTATTTAGCTTTTAAGAAATTTTTTCTTAACTTTTTGAAAAATTTAGTATTTGACCAATTGGTGTTTTTTTCTGCAAAAAATAATTTGAAAAGTTAGGCCAAACACGGTCTACGTTTACCAAACAGTCTATTGTAATTTCATCATTTGGGATTTGTTTGGAATTAGGCCTGATTCTGAGAGTTGTCAGGAACAGTGGTGACTTAGGGCCCAATCAAGAAAGGACCCAAAGCCCAATCTTCTAGGTTTGAAAATAATAGTACATAGAAAAAAAAGGAAATTTTTATTTAGTAAAAACAAAACAATGGAATTAAGAGTAGGGTTCGATAAGATTGAAAAATATGTCTAATTGGATTTTTTTCTTATTCAAGCAAGAAGTCACTAAGTATATGCCTTCTTTTGTAATGAAATTTGTACTCCGTAGAACTTACTCTGCTTTGGCAAATACGGAGTACTATTAATCCCAAACCCGCCCCCTTGATTTAATTGATTTTTCCTTTGCTTTATTTATTAAAGTTATGAGTATTACCTTTCATCATATCTTACAGGACTTACACAATCACACTCGTGGTAAGAAACGAAAAATGTTTGCCACTTTATAAATTAACAATGTAAATAATTTACCGCCAATTAATTTTAAAATACTACAAAGTACGGAGTATATATTATACACTCTAAATCCTACTTATATATGTAACGTGACCCAAGCCCATGTCCTCTATCAATCCAACTGGAAGTGAATCGATAGTTATGACCTGGGTTTATACTTTGAAGCTAAACAACTTATATCCAACTATTTCATTTAATCATCTTAATTCGAAAAGTTCAACCACGAAGGGTCTCATTTGCATGTCTCGATATATAATAATATAAAGATAAAAAAAAAAGCTAGGTCTTTGATATAACTATGGCTTTGAATTTGATAGTTAGCGCTATCACATTTTCCTTTTTAACTCACCTACACAGTATTGTTAATTAATCTTTTAATAAAAGTGGACTAGTGATAACAAAAAAGAGAGAGACTAGTTTAACACTAACCTTGAGATTGAAAGAGTAAAAGACAAGTCCATCAGCAGTATTGACATTCAGGTGTAGTATAGTAAACCTTAAAGAAAGCAAGCCAGATACAAGCTTAGAGAGTTGCTTAGGTTGTTGCTTCATCCTCATCTTGAGGTTAGCATGGCTTTCCACCATTGTCACCTCGACTCCACCGCCTCCTCCTCCACCTAGTGGCTGGCTTATTGCACCCACCAAATTCATTTGATCATCGTTATCGCAACCATGACCGGAACTCGAGTATTGTGGGAATGTGAAGAATTCTTGGAAAGGCAAAGTTGAGGTTGAACTAGTACCCTTAGATAAATTTTCCATAATGTGTTTCTTGGCACTCAAGTAATGTAAGTTGTGTTCTAGTTCTTTCACAAAGTTGATTGCTCCTCCTACTATTGATGCTTGATCTCCCTTTTGTTGGTGTCAATTAATACAAGGGAATACAATTGTAACACCATATACATTAGTACTCCGTATATCAATATAATATACGAAATATTTCATTGTCTCAGTCAAATGTTTTTTTTCAATGTGAGAATATTTTAATCAAAAGTGAACAGATGATTCAGATGAAAAAGTAGTAGAACTAATAGCTTACAGAATTTTTAACATATGAAGATCAATTGAAAATGGTGATCGAATTAGGGAGAAGAGAAATATTATCACACAATATAATTTAGTAGGACATTTTTACGTACACTAACAAATGACAATACTTATTTCTATTTCAAATTATTATAATATGATCGAATTATTTATTTCTACTTGATTGTAGTTGTATATATTGAGCTCCATTTTGCAAGCTTAATTAAGCTAGATATATCGTATACAAATATCCACATGTATGTACTATGCATAATCTGCGAGACTCGAGGAAAATGGGGTAGTGATTTTTACCCTCCAGAATTTCTTATGACACACGTACATGAACAATCATTTTCAAAAGGGTGTGTCAAATAAAATTTGGAAGCTAGCATGAAAAAAAGCTACTTGAGGTGGATTCAAGGATCAATTCCCTAATAACCCGGCCTATCAAGAAAAATAAGACATGATGTTATATATGAAATTATATTCTTAACTAGATACTAGATATAACTAATACGATAAGTACGTAGTTCAAACGAAGTAATAGTAAAGGGTATTACTAGATGATACTGAGTTTCATTATCTATCATAATGATAACATATACAGAGTAAATATTACTACACATATTAGATACAATAAGTCTTACGCCCCGTTACAAGCTTGCGACGGGTCAAATCTTCCTCAAAAAGAATAAGTGGCAAGACAAGCGGGGGGCTCCATTTGCACCCCACTTGCCCCCCCGCTTGTTCTTTGTGAGGGGGATTTGACCCGTCGCAAACTTGCGACGGGTCGGTCCGTCACAATTGAGAATTTGTGTATTAGATAATACTCACCTCGAAATATGTGAAAGTTTTGAATAATATAGTGAAATGATATAAACAAAGGAGTATATTATAATCTTTGTGAATATAATGAATTAAAGCTCATTAGTCATTTTTTGGGCTTGAAGTGTGGATACACTACAACATCTCCATGCCTGATGCTACTATTTCACTTAAGAAAGTAGGGGTGGTGAAATTTGAATATGTTTAGTCACATTAATTCTCTTACATACCATGTCAGGAAATCATTTCAAACAAAAATTTAAACTGATGATTGGATTTCAAGATCGATTTTATACTCTAGGAATTACTACAAAGTACCAAGTGATCGATGTACACTCATATTTTAAAAGAATGTACGAGGCATGGTTAGACACAATTAAAATGTAAGCAATTAGAATATATATTGAGCTATGAGAGAAAAGATTAATAATGTGTACCCTTTGAACATAAGAATTAGGCATCAAAGATCTAAGCATTTTCAAATACTCATTCATTTGCTTTCTTCTATTCCTTTCAACAACAATGTGAGTCATCCTTTGGTTCTCTATATCCTCCTTATTCTTCGTAGCGGTTGCGCGTCGTCGTCTCGGCCTCATAACCACCTCCATAGGGAGGCCATGATCACCTTCACTCTTTGCCATTTCCGGTGAAGAATCCAATCCCCATTCATAATCATTCAACGTCGAAAAACCAACATTATTAGAAACATTATCATAATTAGTATATGTAATACCATGATAATCATCAATAACATTAAAACAATAAGAGACATTATTATTATTATTTTCATAATTTTGAGTAATAATAATATCATCAAGAAGTGTAGTAGGGGTAGACCAAGTGTCTAGTAATAATGAGTAGGGATATTTGCCATTATTTAGGGCAAAAAGGTGTTGTTGATGTAAGTTAGATGCATTTAGTGCCATTTTTTTCTTTTGTTGGCCGGCAAAAGAAAGTGGTTTGGCTACTTAAGTCTAATATGAAATATGAATGAACATCTCACTTTTGTGTGGCTTTTTTGTTGAGAGATTTTGAGGCTTATATAAGCCATCTCCTAATCTACAGAATATTGCTCGTGATATTGTTTTGTTACTAGCTTAATTTGTAGGTAGTATTATAAAACTTATTGTATGTGTGGATGTGCATAGGTCATATAATGAATGTCTTTTAATGTTTTTCAATGTAGGATGATTCTAGATCGACTTGTCTTTCTAGTGTCCTATGGCATAACCCCCATTTCATTCCGTGTATATATACCCCATTCTAGTAATGGGAAAGACACATCTCTATTACCTTCTCTACAATATTATAACACGTTATCAGCACGATTGCACGTTAATAAAGCAAAAGGAATATGTCGGTTCTTTCACTAATTTATCTCAATTCTTATCAAAAGTAAGGTAAGTCCTCATTTAGTACTACAAATTGTATATCATATATTACTACAAGTTGTATATTATATATGCGTAAATTGATTTATTTCTTGTTATCATAAAATATTGCTCTACGATATTAATAAAGTAAATAAAAGTTACGCTTGTGTCACACGTTTATGGGAAAACATCTAGGTACATGTTTTACATATAATATACGAGTTTTCTTTGGTTTATAGGAGGGCATTATTAGTCTATTAATTTTGTTGAGTGATCTTATTCAATTTTGTTTGGTTGTTTGCTATTAAACGAATATAATATCATATATACTTGACATATAAATGATAATTTGATTGGTATAAATATATTATTCCGTTTGTTATGGCTACAATTTTAATCTATGACTATTTTATTATTTCTATTTTTATTTTTATTTATCACTATGAATGCATATTAGAGTTGTATAGTAACCGTTTTTCATAGTTTCACATGATTTTATGGATGTATATATTCTCTCATACGCCTATTGCATCATAGTAATATGTTGTATTTATTTAACATAGGACTTTAATCGTTAATCATGTTACTTATGGATTTCGGAATTATGTTATATCATATCTTATAATTTTGATAAATTGTGAACAAAGAAAGTTAAATAAATTTGGCATATATGGGTTTAATATTTGAAATAACTTAGAATAATTTATACATATTATAACTAGTTATAGTTACGTATTTTTTAATTTTTTTTAATTTTTGTTAAAAATACATGAAGTTTATTTTTTCGCGAAATAAAAGCAATTCCATGTATAATAAATTTGTAGTTTATTGTAATTGATGAGGACATTAATCTTATAAAATTATTGCCTACTACAAGAATTAATGTATTTTAGTTTGGTCTTGTAATCCATTTAGCGGTGAGTTATCATCTAATACAAAATTATTTTCTCGTATAGTCATTATGTCAAACCTTACGAAACTCGAAATTGAAGCTCTTGACATTACCGGGAAAAATTATTTATCTTGGATGCTTAATGCTGAATTGCACCTTGATGCAAAAGCTCTTGGTGAAACAATTAAATAAAACAACACTACATCGAGTCAAGAAAAGGCTAGGGCCATGATATTCCTTCGACATCACCTCCATGAGGGCCTTAAAGTTGAATATTTGACAGTTAAAGATCCGCAAGTGCTTTGGGAAAATCTACAGGAGCGATACGACCACCAAAAAACGGTAATATTACCTAATGCTCGTTTTGACTGGATGCATTTGAGATTGCAGGATTTTAAATCTGTAAGTGACTATAACTCAGCCATGTTTAAAATTACTTCACAATTAAAATTGTGTGGTGAGAAAATTACTGATGAAGAAATGTTAGAAAAGACATATTCTACTTTTCACGCAAATAACGTTGTCCTGCAGACACAATATCGCGAAAAAGGTTTCAAAAAATATTCTGATTTCTTGTCTTCTTGTGGCTGAGCAAAACAATGAATTATTGATTAAAAACCAAGAATCACGTCCAACTGGTTCAACTCCATTCCCTGAAGCGAATGTTATAGTTCACAAAGACTATGCCAGAAGCATGGGTCGTGAGCGTGGTTTCAATCATGGTCGTAGATGCGGACGTGGTTATGATTTTGGTCGAGGACGTGGGGGTTCACGTGGTGGTCCTTTAAAAAACTCATATTCCCATCATAAGAGGGAAAATAAAGATGAAAACAAAATTGAGAAAAATAGAAATGAAAATGTGACTAATATATGTTATCGATGTGGAGGAAAGGGTCATTGGTCTCGTGTTTGCCGCACACCAAAGCATTTAGTTGATTTGTACCAGGAATCAATAAGCGGAAAGGAAAGAAAGTGGAGACTAATTTAGTGTATGAAGATGGAGATGACGATTTTAATACTGGAAATGCAACTCATTTGGAAGTTGCTGATTTTTTCACCGCCCCTGCAGGGAATAATTAATCTTCGAGTCAAGATAGCATCACAAAAGGAATAATGATCTGTTTTCTCGTTTATTTTTATTTTAAGAACTTTATCCGTTTGTTTGTTTCAGGACATTTTAACAGTTTGTTTAAGATACTTTATTATTTTGTTTGCTTGAATAATTTTATTTAATTGTTTAAGACATTTTTAGACAATTTATTAGTTTGAAGTATTTTATATAGAGATATGTTATTTTAATGAATGTTTTTATTTGATATATTTGTGACGCTTGTTTTATTTATTTGAAGCAAATGAATATCTCTCACGGTCAATTATATGGTGAAGAATTATGTCTTGCGGATAGTGCAACTACTCACAACATATTCAAAAATAAGAAATATTTTTCCCACTTGATAATGAAGAGGGCAAATGTTACAACGATTTCAGGTAGTACAAATATTATTGAAGGCTCCGGAAGAGCAAATATATTGTTACCTTGGGGAACAAAAATTGAAATAATTGATGCATTATACTCACCTAAGTCTCAAAGAAATTTGTTGAGTTTCAAAGATATCCGCAACAATGGATATCATATTGAGTCAACATGTGAGGGAAATGTTGAATTCCTTCAAATCACGAGTACAACCCAAGGCGTTAAGCAAATTAAGGAGAAGCTACCAACATTCTCTAGCGGATTGTACTACACAAATATTGTTATGATTGAAACAAATGTTACAGTAAACCCGAAGTTTAATAATAACTTTAATACTTGGCACGACCGGCTAGGCCATCCCGGTTCTACAATGATGCAAAGGATAGTTGAAAATTCATGTGGTCATTCACTAAAGAGCCAACATATTCTTCATAATAACTTTTCATGTTCTGCATGCTCACAAGATAAATTAATTATACGACCATCACCAGCTAAAATTAATCATGAATCGATATCATTTCTTGAACGAATACAAGGGGATATTTGTGGCCCAATACACCCTTCAAGTGGACCATTTAGATATTTTATGGTTTTGATTGATGCATCAACAAGATGGTCCCACATATGCTTATTATCAACTCCAAACTTGGCGTTTGCGAGACTACTTGCTCAATTAATAAAATTACGAGCGCATTTTTCGGATACACCTATAAAGAGTATTCGTCTTGATAATGCTGGTGAATTTACTTCTCAAATTTTTAATGATTATTGCATGTCGATTGGGATTAATGTTGAACATCCTGTAGCTCATGTTCATACACAAAATAGTTTAGCTGAATCTTTAATCAGATCAAACGACTTCAACTCATTGCTAGACCATTAGTTATGAGGTGTAAACTCCCGATCTCTGCTTGGGGACATGCTATTCTACATGCAGAATCACTTATTCGCATCAGGACAACGAGTTATCATAAATTCTCCTCATCTCAATTGGTTCATGGTCAGGAACCAAATATTTACCATCTTAGAGTTTTTGGTTGTGCGGTTTATGTACCAATAGCTCCATCACAACGTACAAAAATGGGTTCCCAAAGAAGGTTGGGAATATATGTTGGATTTGAATCCCCGGATCTATAATCAAATATCTTGAGCCAACCACAAGGGATTTATTTAAGGCTCATTTCGCAGATTGTCATTTTAACGAGTCTGTTTTCCCAAGTTTAGGGGGAGATGACAAACAGTTCAAAAAGGAAATTAAATGGAATGAATTATCATTATCTCATATTGATCCTCGTACTAAACATTGTGAACTTGAAGTTCAAAAGATAATTCATTTACAAAGCTTAGCTAATCAATTGCCAGATGCTTTTACTGACCCAAAAAGAGTGACTAAGTCACACATTCCAGCTGTAAATGCCTTATTTAAAATTAAGATTCCCGAAAGACAAACTAGAATTGGAAGTGAGTCTAGTGCACGCCAGAAGCGTGGCAGACCAATTGGTTCCAAGGATAAAAATCCTCGAAAAAGAAAATGGGCAAAGAATGAAGATGGTCTGGTCGAGGATGAAGTAAATTTACAAAAATCTCCTGAAGAGGCTTTGGACATGATCAGAAATTTAGTTCCAGAAGAAACTCAGGTACCTGAAAATGAAGAGATCTCAATAGATTATATCATGTCTGGTATTACTTGGAACCGAAATCAAAGCGACGTCGATGATATTTTTGCATGCAATGTTGCATTAGATATAATGAAAAATGAAGAGGATCATGAACCTAAGTCTATTGAACAATGTAGACAAAGAGACGATTGGCCAAAATGGAAGGAAACAATTGAATCAGAACTGAAATCTCTTGAAAGGAGAGAAGGTTTTGGACCAGTAGTCCGTACACCTCAAGGTGTAAAACCAGTGGGATACAAATGGGTCTTTGTGCGGAAAAGAAATGAATCAGGTAAAATTGTGAGATATAAAGCTCGATTAGTTGCACAAGGGTTCTCACGAAGACCTAGTATTGATTATGAAGAGACTTATTCTCCCGTGGTGGATGCAACTACATTTAGATTTCTAATTAGTCTGGCAATTAGAGAGGGACTTGACTTACGTCTCATGGACGTAGGTACAGCTTATTTGTATGCCCTACTTGAAAATGATATTTACATGAAACTCCCAGAAGGATTTAAGCTGCCGGAAGCAGAAAATTCGGGCACCCGAGAACATTATTCCATCAAGTTGAATCGATCCCTATATGGGCTAAAGCAATCTGGACGCATGTGGTATAATCGTCTAAGTGAATACCTGTAACACCCCGGCCCAAACCTTGGGTCGGGAGCGGTCACTCATGATAGCTCTCCAGGCTGTGTACATGGCCCACAGATCAACACGGGTCCTTTCCAGCGCATTTTGTCCTCACTCATGCACATCCCGGGAACCTTCCCAGGAGGTCACCCATCCCAAGACTACTCTCAGTCAAGCACGTTTAACTTTTGAGTTCTTTTTGCATGGATGACCAGAAAAGAAAGTGCACTTTGTTGATATGAGTAGTACTTTCAAACCCTTTAAGCACTAGTCATTTAAGCCTATCAATGGACCTCTTCAACGAACGTGGGGTGTTACAATCACCCCCACTTGAAGAACGCCACGTCCTCGTTGCGCCTGGGAGCATAACCGCTAACCCAGAATCCTCCCCCGCTAGGTGGGTGATCACAATGGAGCGTATAACAACTGCCTCCATCACCGCACGGTCGCAGGGTTGCTCTGATACCATTTGTAACACCCCGACCCAAACCTATTGTAACAACCCGAAATATACCCGATTTTTCTAGTAAAAATATTTACTAACACTTTTCAGTAGAACTTAAGTTTTTAAAATAGAAATTTTTGTTCCGAGTCGTATTTTGAAATTCCGCGTTCGTATTTGGAATTTATGAGAGATTTCATGAAAAGACCGTTTTTAGTCATCTTTGACTTTTCTTGACTTTTAAATCGTCTTTGACTTTTACTTGACTTTTTAAAGTCGTCATTTATTTTTTTATTTATTTTTAAGTCGTCTTAAACTTTTCTGAACTTTTAAGCCATTTTGACTTTTCCCGACTTTTTAGTCGATTTTGACTTTCGTTGACTTTTCCCGACTCGCTTTACAAGTTTGAAGACCGAAATTTTATTAAAAAAAATTATATTTTTGATTTATTTTTATTTATATTTATTATGATTTATCATAATTTAATATAATTATTTTGAATTTATTTGGAATTTAAAGAATAACTTATACGGTTTTTTTTAATCGAAAGTCATTTAACTATTTCCGACGCATCGTAATGCGCGCAACAAAATCGAAACTCGACTTTGGCATGAGTCACACGTTGATGTCATCGCTTTCCACTCACCATTAGATGTTTTATTTATTTTGATTAAAATAATCAAAATATCTAGATATTTAATTACTTTATCGATCCGTCAACGGAAATTACGCAAATCGAGCAAAAACAGACCCGATGATCACCTTACCCACACGGCTCACCCTCTCCTCTAATAGACTTTGATATTGTTATTTCTTTTGATTAATATATCATAATATCTAGATATTATTTTACTTTATCGATCAGTTAACGAAAACTACGCAAAACGCTCGAAATCGGACCCGACAAGCTCAACATCACCCGGCTCCCTTACCACTCTTAAGCCTTGATATTTTCATTATTTTTCACTACAATATCATAATATCTTTGATATTTAGTTTAAATTAACTTTATCGTTAATTATCTTTTATCGTTTACCGTAAAATAATTATTAAACGCGAGTCAATTACGTAACAACAATTTCAAAACTCGACATCTATTTTGGCCTATATGTACACGGTTCAACCCACTCCACTTTACTCACCAACAACTTTTCATCTTTCAACAAATCAAATAAAGATCAAAACATCACTTTATTTAATCGTTCTTCGTGTTCTTCATCGTTCATCAATTGTTCTTCATCGTTCTTGAGCAAAACCTTCATAAAATCTTCGTTTCTTAATTAAATCCATCCTAATTTATATTTCTAGACTCTCCTCTTCGCTCCTCATCTTCACGTACGGTTTAATTTCAATTCCGTCAAGATCGTTTTCAACACTTTAATTATGAGAAATTTAGTTTTAAGTTCTAATTATGTTTTTCTTTTCTTTTCTTATAGGGGAAGATTTTGAAGACGAGTTTGGAGACTCGTATATTTTGGGTGAAGATTAGTAGGAGGGTTTCTTATTATATACTTCTTATTATTATTTTGGTGCTAATTGTTTTGGCTAGCTAAGGTAACAATTCCGTTTTACTCGACGAATTAATGTCACATGGTCTTTAGTTTTAGTTCATGTTATAGTTTTTATGATTTTAGTTAGTAACATAGCTTTAGTTTTGTTTCTTTAGTATTTGGTTCATCTTTTTATGTTGGTTCATATTATTATGATTTTATGATTTTTAGTTAGTAACATGATAGGTTGATGATTTTAGCATGTTGTATGGATTTATAATATATTTAGTATTCTTGATGAATTATGATGACTTTTCATAAATTATGATTTTTATGTTGTGTATGAATTTATAACATATTTGGTGTTCTTGATGAATTATGATGACTTTTCATAAATTATGATTTTTATGTTGTGTATGAATTTATAACATATTTGGTGTTCTTGATGAATTATGATGACTTTTCATAGGTTATGATTTTTATGTTGGTTAGGAAATTTTAATAGGTTTAGTGTTCTTGAGGAATTTGGATGAATTATTTTTAATCATGATTTTTGTATGATAGTTGTTAAAAATGGTAGTTGGATAATTAAAAACATGTTTGAATTAATTTGGGGTTGTTTGTGGGTGAACCGTGGTGGGGCTGCTGAACCGGACCAAACCAGCCGGTCCAGGCCGGTCCAGACCGGTCTGGGTTGGTCCATGGTGGGTCCGGGTTTTGGTCTTTGGGTTGTGTCGATGTTTGATTGATTGGTGGTTGTTTTGACGGGTTTTAAATATGTTAAAGCATGCGGGAAATATTAAGAAAGCGGTTTTAGTAAAAGTAGAAAAATCAGCCATTTTAGCCAAAACAGGCCCGTGGGCCCATCCAGGCCCATGTGGGGTCCGGCCAACTCAGCCCGTGGGTCCCACTTTGGGACTTGTGACGGTTTTTGAGTTATCGTCATTTTTATCGTGTTTTGTAATATTTAGCAAGTGGGAAATATTAATAAGTAAAATATTTAATTAAAAAGGTTTTTCATAAAATTATTATTTCTCACATGTTAGAAATTATAATACGAGATTATAGTTTAAATTGATATTCTTTAAGTCAAGCGGGTTTTAGTAAGATTTAATAATTCACATGTTAGAAGTTTTAATAAAATAACATGTAATGAATATGATGATTTTTATGTGCAAGTCTATGTGGTAAAGACTCTGTTTATAGCCGGTTTGACCAAACGGGTTTGGTCAAACTAAGATCTAGTCAGCCCCGTTTTGACTGATGACCCGTCGCGGAACTCGGGTCGGGGATTTGTCTTCAAGTAAGGTTTTATATAATTATTGAATTAGCCTTAGTAGTTATGAGGCGATATGATATGTGAATATGATTTATATGCAATTAGTCACATGATAGGATGTTTTTCCCGTGACTGTTTGATTATATGGTTGGTGTCGTGTTGACTAAGTACCCATAGAGAATTATGAGTATATGGCGTCTTGACCATTCTAATTCTAAATGAGTATCTTGGACCATGACAGTGATAGGCCCGTACTATCTTTAACGAGCATATGGAGTTTGTCGCTTAATAGCTTTTGTGTCCGGCTTGGTGGGTTTAATCCAAGTAGGGGTATGGCTGCCATTGTTTCACTTTGGGAAATGGAGCCAGTTTATTTAAGTACTAGCAAACCCCTTGATGGATTTCGTAGGGTTGACTCATGTGATTGTATCATGGGTCTTGGATGCGATGGATCTTCGCATTTCTCTGGGTCTGCGCAGTCTAGGTTTAGGGTTGAGTCGTATCTTGGACATGTTTCTGAAAGGAACCTCTGAGCTAAGATATGTGCTTTGGATCTGGGCCATGTCATTAGTGTGACCGCTGAGCCTAGATGTGTGCTTGGTATTTGGGCCATGTTACCGGAGTGACCGCTGAGCCTAAATATTTAAGTATATCCTACCTCGTGGTATAGACTCGAGTTACAGAAGTCTTCTATTGACGTCACTAAGAACTTGTGCCTGTTTGTAAAAGTATTGGTCTTTCATGTTTGATGATTCTATGAGTTTTAGAAGGTGAGATGCAAGCCGGCTAAGATTGATAGAGTTTGGATTACCGATTGTTAACTGATTCACATGATTACGTGTTGATTAGGGTTTGAGTGTATCATGGCCATGTTTCTGAGAGGAACCTCTGAGCTAGCATACCAGCGTCCCTACCTCGAGTTATAGTTTATTATCGGTTTCACATGATAGCTTTCACATGCTAGGTTATTTGTTAGTTATTTGTTTCATAACATGAAAAGCATATCATATATGTTTAAGTTTTGTATTTTCCCTATACATTGCTTTTATGTTATTCATGTTTCATTAAACTCGACATTTCGTGGCTGGGAGGACTCGGAGTTACTCCCCACTGACTGTGGCTTCCGTGTTTATATTTAATGCGGTCGAACAGGTGGTGAATGCATACATTGGGTACATTGACGAGCTAGCGAGCGAAGTATTACCTTGGACCTATATTCGGTTCTTAGATTGTATAGTATTATACACTCTTTTATTTCCGTATTTATACGGGAGATATGTCTCCCGTCTTGTATATTTCTTTTGTATAATATTATTTCGTTTTGTAATGACCTTTTTATTTCGGACACCTTCAGTATGTATTTAAATTATTTTTTTTTCTTTCCGCAAATTTGAGGGTGTCACAGTTGGTATCAGAGCATTTTTGCTCCCGCCGCACGTTTGTGTACCCTTGTATAAAATAACTTGACCTTAATAAAATAATGAACTGGTGAGATAGAATGGTAGGATGGGTAGATTAGGATTTATGTTGTAGTCTATTTGTTTATGCTAATTGTTAGGAGTAACTTAATTTGTTTTGTTTTCTTATGAAGATGGTTAGACCTCGTGTAGAAGAGATCGTGGTTAGTGCCAATCAGGTCCCTCCTCATAGAGAAGACAATTGCCAAGGAGGCTATGCTTGGGTGGCTAGCCAAATTGCTAGGAGCAATATTACGCCTTATGGTGAAATATGTGTTACCTAGAAGGAGTATGCTCTACCGAAGATTTGAAGATTTACAAACCTAATTGAAGTGTATTCCTTCTTCATTTTTGAATTCTCTCGTCCTTATAGTATTATGCCCTCTTCCTTCCGTCTAGGTGCTTCTTTCTCTTCCAACCTATTTGCCTCTTGGAAATTTCTCTAGATAGTTCCTCCATCTTACTATTGGTATCCTTACCTCCCTCTTGTAACATTTTTATGGAGGTCATCATCATCGGATTGTGGTATATTATACTTAGTCGGAAGAACTTTGAATCTTGTGGAATATTAGTGTTTGTTAGAATGAACTTGTGATTTGAGGAAAATGGTATAGATCTAATTTCACCCTATGGTGGTGAGAGTTGGTATCCTTGAGGAGGGTGTGGTAAGGTATGTTTAATGATTTTAATGCTAGATACTTGTCATGAATAGTGTATAAATAGTTCATGATATTCGATGGTGTAAGATCGAATGAGTTGGCTAGGACTTCTTAACTCATTAGTAATTTAGTTTTTTTGGACTTAGAAGTTTAGTATTGGTTTGAAGACCATGCTTATGATATGTCTATTTTGGAGTAAATAAGAAGTTTCGAATATGGTACCTAGCCATCCTATTAAGCTAGTTCCGTGTTTAGATGATTATAAGTATTTGAGGATAAACTTAGGAGGAAAGTCTCTTAGTGGTTTTAGACTATGAAAACTTGAAGTTGCAATATCATTTCTTTTGAGGATCGAATTAAGCATAATGGTGGTGGGTTGTTGTGGTTAAGGATTTTAGTGGTTCTTTAAAGGTTACTTGGAAAAATAGTTGTTTTAAATGTTGGACCCTAATGGGAATAATTACCTTGTGGAATTTTGGATTTGGATGACCAAACATGAGGAATATTGTTATAAGCAAAAAAACCGATGTATTAAGAGTTTGGAAAAGATAAATAAATTGATTACGGTCGCATTGCCCTATGTTTGGCAAAAGTTAAGTGAATCGAGATTTGTGTGACTAATCTCTTTGAGGTTTTGAGATTCAACTTTTGAGGATGAGAGGGTTCATTGTAAATAAGTTGGGGTAATGAATTTTTAGAATAAATTGGATTAAAGGATTTCATAGGGAGTCCTTTACTTTGTGGTTGTTAGCGGTCTTGTTTCCTTAATTATAAATATTTTGATGGTGATTTCCAATAATAATTCCGATGGACCTTAGAAGATTTTAATTGAATTGGAATAATTGGGAATTGCTACTCGATGTGGCAGGCTTATGAAATATCTTGGTAGGAATCCGATGATTGAAATGTTGAGGATATATTGCACTCTCTTGAGGACTAGTTTACTTGTACAGTTAGTATTGTCGAGTTACAATCGCCATTAGAATTTTCATAGAGGGAAGATAGTATTGGGGTTCATCCTTCGTTCTTCTTTCTTCTTTCTTTCTTTCTTTCTTCTTTCTATTCGATTTATTCTTTCGAATATTCCGTTCCTTCTATCGAATATCAGTTCTGATAGGAAGATCATTAGAAGCTTTAGTTAGAAATTGTAGGCATAGATAGTAGAGTTATTATCCTTACTATGAAATTTTTAATTAAAAGTTTTTAGAAATGTTTTATGATTTCAAGTATTTTACCGTCAAGGAGTGTTGAGACTTGTTATTGTAGACGTTCGATAACTAGTTTTCTCATTTATTGATGCGAAAATGTATCTTTTAAGTCTTTGATTTGGACGACGAGGTTTTTGACGGCCGACGAGAACCTTCCGTTTCATTGATAAGACCCTGTATTTTTATTACAAGGATATTCTTAACAGTTTTGAATTGACCTACATATATGTTACTTTCCTTCTTCTAAGTTTCGAGGACGAAACTTTTTAAAAAGGAGGGGTGATTGTAACAACCCGAAAAGTACCCGATTTTTCTAGTAAAATATTTACTAACACTTTTCAGTAGAACTTAAGTTTTTAAAATAGGAATTTTTGTTCCGAGTCTTATTTTGAAATTCCGCGTTCGTATTTGGAATTTCTGAGAGATTTCATGAAAAGACCGTTTTTGGTCATCTTTGACTTTTCTTGACTTTTAAGTCGTCTTTGACTTTCTTGACTTTTAAAAGTCGTCATTGACTTTTCTTGACTTTTAAGTCGTCATAAACTTTTCTTGACTTTTAAGTCATTTTTTTTGGACTTTGGCTTCGACTTTTTAAGTCGACTTTGACTTTCGTTGACTTTTCCCGACTCCTCCTTGTAAGTTTGAAGACCGAAATTTTATTTAAAAAAATAATTTTTTGATTTATTTTTATTTAGATTTATTAAGATTTATCATAATTTAATATAATTATTTTGAATTTATTCGGAATTTAAAGAATAACTTTTACGGTTTTAACCGAACGTCATTTAACTATTCCCGAGTCATCGTAAATCACGAAACAAACCCGAAACTCGACTTTGGCATGAGTCACACGCCCATGTCATCGTTTTCCACTCACTTGAGATATTTTATTGTTTCGATTAAACTAATACAAATATCTTAGATATTTGTTACTTTATCGATCCGTCAACGGAAATTACGCAAATCGTTTACAAAACAGACCCGACAAGCACAACATCACACTGCTCCCTCTCCTCTCTTAGACCTTGATATTTTCATTACTTTTGATTACAATAACATAATATCTTGATATTTAATTTAATTAACTTAATATCTAATTAATTATCTTATTATAATAATAAAACCCGAGTCAATTCCGTAACAACAATTTCAAAACCCGACTCCATACTCCCTCTATATTTACACGGCTCCCTCATCAACATTACTCACCAACAACTTTTCATTTTACAATCAATCAAATTAAGATCTAAATAACACTTTCTTTAATCGTTCTTCATCCGTTCTTCGTCGTTCTTCATCCGTTCTTCGTCGTTCTTGAGCAAAATCATCATAAAACCTTCATTTCTTAATTTAATCCGTCCTAACTTATATTTCTAGAATCTCCTCTTCGCTCTCCATCTTCAAGTACGGTTTAGTTTCAATTCCGTCAAAATCGTTTTCAACATTTTAATTATGGAAAATCAAGT